>JAVFHW010074382.1:57977-68383 GCA_032159205.1 Eurystomus glaucurus suahelicus | reverse complement strand
ATGAGGAATGTTTTGGGAAAAATGGTCTGGGTCAGCCCTGCGTCAGGCAAAGGCAAACCCATCCATGGGATTGCCTTTGCCCAGGGACCTGGGTGCACCTGGTGAGTAATGCAAGAGGATGGAGAAATCCGGTGTGTGCCTCAGGGGGACCTAATTTTGGGGGAGAATGGCCAGTAAACTGTGTTATATTTCTTTTTGATTGTTAGATGGCTGCAGGGCATGACGTAGATGGTATAGAATAAGGGGTGGATAATGTCCTGGTTCAGACAGGACAGGGTTAATTTGGTGCAGCCAGGCTGTTCTATACCATGATGACATCCTGCCCTGGGGCCAGTTCTGGTTCCAGGGGGGCAACTCGCAGTGGGCGATCGATCCGCTCCGGACCATCTCTGTGTCTACGCGGTGTCACTGTACATTTCTTTTCCTCACTGTTGTTATTGCTGTTGTTGCCGTGATTGTTTCTTATGTGTCACTGTATTAAACCCTCCTTATCTCAACTCAAAAAGGCACTTTGAAGCTCTCTTCTCTGTCCGTGGTGGGGGAGGTCAGCGGCAAATGACCGCGTGGCAGCCACGTGACTCGGGTGCCTGCAGAGCCCCGCCGCGGCTTTACTAAACTACCACACATTTTTTATTTTCTAATGGTTGGTCTGTCATTAGACAAGTGAACTAGTCTTAGTTTTGCTTGTTGCATTTATGAAATCTTTTTTTTTTTCTTGCATCTGAATGTTTGTTTTGTTTGATTGTTTACGGTATGTCTTAGAATTGGACACTTAAGATTTTGCCAGAATAACACGTTTGTTATTTTTGAACATGTAGCCAGAGTATTTTATAACATACATATAATTTTCTGCTTTAAAGCCATAAGAAGTTATTTATCAGTCAATCAAAATAAAAATATCAGAAATGCTAGAATTTTATTTTCATCATTGAAGCTGCCAATCCCTCTTCCACAACAGTGATATTACATTTTCAGTCTTACTAGTTTTCTATTTTACCATTTTAAAATGTAATTCATACAGAAAAGATATTCAAGAGCAGTGTAAATTTGCATGATTATGTTCTGAAAAGTCAGGAAAGCCAAATGCAGCATGTAGAAGACCTCAACCCATAAACAGTCCTTGCTGTAGTTACACCCAGATTTAGGATCTGCTTTTCATATGAATCTCCATTTACATTCTTATTTGTATCACTAGCCTTTGAAGTGGGAAATTAAACTGAATGATAGATTTCTAGGAGGAGTAGGGAACTGATAGATTGCTTTTGGTTTCTTTAATTCATTCTGTCTGTCCTCAGCCAGACCCTTCATCTCATTCTCCAGCTGAAGCTCTTTGCAGGAACTGGTTTAAAGATTGCTGATTGTTTTTGAGCTTATAACAGACAAGGTCCGTAACATTCTTGCTTCTCACTTATGAAGTTGCTATATAAGAACTGAACGTATTCATCTGCTCTCAAGTTTTCTACCAGCCTTAGCATTCCAGATGGTGATCTATACATAGGCCTGGTTGGCTATCACCACAGTCTTTTTGGTATTGCAAACTAAAAATCATCTTTAGGAAAGAGGTGTTGAAAACCTCTAATTATCTCTGTGCATTTTGCTCCATATTCTGTTTTAGTGTTGACAAGGCATTGTTGTTGCACATTTTCAGTTTAGTTTTTAGTTTGGATAAGCCAGCTGCGTCAGATATTTCTCACTTGTCTCAATGCATTCTTTGCTGTAGGCGTTTGGTTTTGTTCAGATTTTTTTGACAGTTGATCTTATTCTTAGCTCATTCCCATTTACAATTTTTGGCTTTCTTACAGTTACTACTTAGGTACAGACATACGCACAGTACTTTTCTTATCTTTGAGGGGATAACTTTTGATTTTAATTCCTTCAGATGTGTACTATATTTGCATCACTGGTTGTTCTTTTTGAAGTTTCCAAACCTTTACATGATGTAGCATGTGCAAATTTCAGATCCCTTAGCTAGTCCTCTTCATCTGGTTGATTCCCATCTACTCTAGTCAGCAGTTCTTACATATCACTGTGGCTGATCACAAAGATGCAAACATATGCTCAAGTGTGCAAGCTTGCTTGTGTACATTGCACAGAGACCTGAAGATAGATCTGTTCCCAATCAAAGTGTTGTAATGGATCATTGAAAGTCCCTCCCTAGCTTTCTTGTAGGCCCCTTTCAGGTACCAGAAAGCCACAATAAGGTCTTCCTGGAGCCTTCTCTTCTCCAGGCTGAACAACCCCAATTCTCTCAGCCTGTCCTCATAGGAGAGGTGTTCCAGTCCTGAACATCTCTGTGACCCTTCTCTGGGCCCTATCCAACAGTTCCATGTTCCTCTTCTATAGGGGGCTTCAGAGCTGGACACAGTACTCCAGGTGGGGTCTCATGAGAGTGAAGTAGAGGGGTAGAATCACCTCCCTTGACCTGCTGACCACACTTCTTTTGATGCAGCCCAGGACACGGGTGGGTTTCTGGGCTGCACTCACACATTGTTGGCTCATGTTGATCTTATCAACCAGCACTCCCAAGTTTTTCTCCTTATGACTGCTCACAATCCATAGTCTGCCCAGCCTGTATCTGTGCTTGGGATTACCCTGACTGAGATGCAGGACCTTGCACTTGGCCTTGTTGAACTTCATGAGGTTGGTATGAGGCCACCTCTCTGGCCTGTTGTGGTGGTTCAGTCCCTGCTGGCAGCTGAGCTACATGGCCGCTGCCGCTGTCCCCTCTACTCGGACAAAGGGAAGGTAGGAATGCTTGAGAATGCTTTTTGAATTGAGATAAGGAGAGTTTAATACAATGACACACAAGAAACAATCACAGAATTAACAGCAAGGACAACAGTGAGAAAAACAATGTACGAAATAAGCAATACCGTGTGGACATACAGACAGAGAGGAGCAGACCAGTCGCACGCTCATGAGTTGCACCGTGGAACCGGAAGTGGCCCCAGGGCATGATGTCAGCATGGTATGGAATAGCCCGGCTACACCAAATTAACCGGACACCTGTCAACATCTTTCTGGATGGCATCACTTCCCTACAGTGTATCAACTGCACCACACAGCTTGGTGTCATCGCAAACTTGCTGAGGGTGTACTCAATCCCACTGTCAATGTCACCGACAAAGATGTTAAACAGGACTGATGCCAGTACCAGTCCCTGAGGAGCACCACTTGTCACTGCTATCCACTTGGATATCAAGCCACTGACTGCAACTCTTTGAGTACAACCATCCAGCCTATGCACTGAATGGTGCATCTGTCAAATCCATGTCTCTCCAATTTAGAGACTGGTATGTCATGTGGGACAGTATTGAATGCTTTGCACAAGTACAGGTAGATGATGTCAGTTGCTCTTCCCTTATTCCCTTACTATCTTCCCTTAACAGATAGGAGGACATCTTGTAAATTGTAGGAGTCAGAAGGCAGTGTTTGACTTTTCTAGGTCTTTGTGCATGTGCTTATTGGGATCCTCTATGCTTTCTGGCCAGCAAGTTGAAAGAAACTGAAAATGTTCATCTCAGTGTTATTAAATTTAATGTGGTACTTCCTGTTGATCTGGTGAAACCAGGACTGAAGCTCTGTGTAAGCAATGATCTATGATATGTCAATTTACTGATGATAAAACAATCCTACTATGCAGCTATAAGTGCTTTTTAAAGGAGAAATAATATGAGAAACATCAAAGGGTAAGCTGACATTGGTAAACAATCATCAATTATTTAAAATATTTCTGTGAAAAACTGCAATACCTTATCAGTTTCAAACATGAAATGTGAGAAAATTAATTATTTCAAATCAGCTTCACCTGAAATTGAATTTTGAGCAGTATGTTTCCTATTTAAAATTAAACTCTGTGGAAGCTCCTTTCATTCAATGTTAGTGAGTTATTTTGAACTGACTTGGTAGGATTGTAAAGGTTAACCATAGGTCCTCTGCTTCTCCTAGAGAGTGCAGGTACTTACTTTGTTGTCTTGGATTTATAACTATTTGGCCCTGTGCAACCTTACTTATGCAAGTTATCTTTAAGCACGGATAGACACAGGGCAGATGTTTTTAGTTCACAGAGAGTCCACTTCATGTGACTCCAGTTCTGAAAAGGTGCTTTATGCATCCTATACTAGTTTTGACTGCAGGAGCACTGTGTGCTTGCCTGAGCAGATGCGCGAGTACATTGCTTAGGTTTGTCTGGATAGGAGGCTTGATCCTGCTGTTACATTTATGTGAGTCGTGGCAATGTTATAAGGCTCTCTTTAAACTCCAAATGAGTAAGTGCTTGTTGTAAAACTAAGTGTTTCCAGGACTCCGTACTTGGACTGTGTAATAGATACCCTGGTTTCAACTGTATTCCCTGTACAGGGCAGCCATATAGCTAATGAAATGTACAGTAGCCAAGTACAGTAAATAAGCCTACAGGTTTGGTTCTACAGCCCTTCTCCTGCATATACTACTGCAGCACAAAATGTTACAAGCTTGAAATTTTAAGTCCTCAACACTGCTCTATTCCAGGCACCTGCTTGCTTAATCAGATATGTGAAATAAATAAGTAAAAAAAAAAAAATAAAGAGAGTAGAGTTACACAAAAATGAAATAATATGTTAACCTTTCCCTCCTTTTCCCCAGGAGAAAATGTGCCTTAATGTAAATATCCTACTGCTAAATTTCTAAAATATCTCTTTTAATTCTAACACACTATGAAAAGGAAAAGAAATGAGAGGTTTACATATACTTTATATATTTTTTAAAAATATATTAAGTGCTTTTTTTTTTAATTATTCATGGCCTTGGTGTCTCTATGCATCTGATAGCATAACAGTTCATGGGATGACATTAATGCCATATGCTAATAAATTTATGGCAACTGCTGCCATTTACTTTCTACAGCTCATAAGAGGTGGAAGAAAGGCCAGGAATTCTGGACAGTGTAAAAAACCCAAAGTTCACCCCCTCAAAATACTTTGAGACATGTGATGGAGCTATTCAGCTCATCCTTAATGCTCAGCATCTGTGAAGCTAAAGAGCTTTTCGTTGGCAAGCTCAATGTCGGAGTTGTGCCTCCAGGGGCAACCAGGGTACAGCCCTCAAGGGAAAAAGGGGCTTCTGTTTTGTTGGCATCAAGTGTAAACTGCATCACAGCTATGAGGTTTTAGACACTTAGAGATATGAATGGTCGCCTAGAGAAAAAAGAAGCTGGGAGGGTAAGCCACAACCATGGAAAAGAGGTGGTTTCCATAATATACAGCAAGGCCTTTCCTAGTGGTAGGTGGTGATGAGTTCAGATAGGCTCTGGTGTGGTCATATGAACAGTGAGAGAGTGATAATGACACTATTTAGAAGATATTTATGCTAATGTTGCCTTCACAGTTAACAAGCTAAAACTGCCAACAACGAAGACTTTTAAATATTTACTACTTTGCTTCTAAGGCAATCATTTCTGACAAGCTAGGAAGTAGCATTAAAGCACTATGGAAAATGGTTTATAATCCTCTTATATTTATCACTCGTTGTTTCTGGGGTCAAAGATGATGTCATTTTTCAATGGCTGCCAGCAGCCATATGCTCTGAAATTACAAATAGTGCTAATGGAAACCTTCATTTGTCAAAAAATCCAGATATTTTTGCAAGTGATTTTTCTATGTGATCTTCCAGAATACCATTGTGTCCCTCATAGAATAAATACTAAATGTTAATCCTTTTAGCCTTGTTAATCATTGCAGAGCTGTATAGTGCTGCTGTTACTGTCCTCATTTAGGGTTTTTTTTCCAAGCAGCATGAAAGGATGCTGTTGAAGGATGCATGGGCCCAATATTTTATCTACGTCAAGGTTGTTTTCTTTACAATCATTCATTTCCACTGTTAAGAAGCAATGAAGACAACAAGAAAAGTATCTTAGTGTAAGATATTCTTGCTCTTCAGAGAAAATGTATCAGGCTATGAGTCAGTGAAGTAGACAAACATAACTTCACTTGTAAAATGTCTCTTCAGTGTAGCACTTAAGCATGTACGTAAGACACTGCGGTTAGTGCTTAAATTGAAACATGTACTCTAGTGGTTTTGGAATCTCTTTCATGGTACACATCCATTAATATTAATGAATGTTTTTTAATGCATGTTTTCCTTTTCTGTAGCTCACAAAGCCTCATTCATTTTGATTCCTTCTAATAAACATTTGCCCTTTTCCCAAATACTGTTTCAGGAGGGACAGAGCCTTTTCTCATCCTGTGGTTCTTTGATTGTGAGAATTTGGTTTCCCCCTCAGCAAAGTTTTTGGGAGCTTGCAATATTAGCTGCCATATTTTCAGTCTTATCATCTTAACTTTCATCCAGTAAAAGTTGGCTTTATAGGTAAATTTGGTATAAAATAAAGGTGATCCTGAAGCTGAAGTTTAATTGTAATTATAAACATCATGACTGTTTGCATTACTTCATACACAGAAGGTGAACTGCTGTGAGGTAATTTGTTTTGGAATTAATAATCCTAATTTTAAACAGGGATAAATTACATCAGTGTATACCATTTTTATCAGGCTATCAATGCTATATCTGCCATAGGGATATGTATTTCACCAGTATGACAATATTTGTTCAGAAATTCTTATTATAGACAGATCCTTAGAGGCTGGCCTAAAGTCATGGGCAGCAGACTTGATAGAGATAGATGACCCAGGCCCCTTTCTAGTCTTGTGCACTGGAGGGAGGGTAGGTGATTGGGGGGGTGGCATTGCTGCTAGATGAGTTGTAAAAGAAGGACAGGCTTCAGTATATGAATGTAAACAGGACATGGCATATGTTCCCTGGTGCTGACTGTTCTTTCCAGCTCTCTCTGACCAGCATGTGGGATTGTGGAGTAGAGGAAAGGGCAGCCACGGTGCTGTTCTGCAAAGGCAGGTGCAGGCTGCAGGGAAGTGGGCAAGAAAGAGGCCAAGTGCCTCCACAGCAGCTGGCCTCAGAAATGCATAGTCAACAGCACTGCTAATGCCCGCCAGTCGAGGATGCAGCTGTGTGCCTAGAGCAGTATGTTCTGCAGCTTTTCTCTGCTGGATGCTGATCCCACTGTTGTTCATGCATCCCCCAAAGCCTTTCTAACAGACAGAACGTTGTCCACTTCCCATATGGCATCAGAAAGGTTGTATTTCCCCTTTTTCTAACAATAAGTTTGGTTGTGGGTTTGGTCTTTTGTGTGTGTGTGTGTCTGTGCTTTTTATTTTATTTTGTTTTGTTTTGTTTTTAATTAGGTTATTTTTTCACACCAGATCAAAATATTCATCTTGGTTTTAATCCAGGTTTGTGTAAATTACCTATAAAAGTCCCATAGCCTTCCATTAACATTCCCACATGTTTATGAGAAAGTTATTTTATTTGTAAGCTTTCAGGTAATCTCTGCCAGACTGTAAAAATATACAAACATCAAGAAAAATATTGGCTTGCGTTGTTCTGCCAGTGTGGCACAGGGAAAGCATCATATTCATCTGTTAAATTTAAGAAAAGTATATGTAGAGCTATAATTACTTCTCATAAAATAAAATATAAGCTACATTTCCAGAAAAAACAAACATGGAGTCCAGCTTTCCTGACAACAATACTACAAAAATGATTTCTGTTTTATTAATAGATCCTAAAAAAAACCAGCACTTTTTTTGCAGTAGGTAAACATTCATTTAGTCATTTCGTTAATGAAAAGTACAAAAACAATCTTGAAACATCAATATATCTGTGTGTGATGTATGTCTGTATATAAAGATTCTTTTCATTCTGTATCTTTACATAAAATATAGGAAAACATATGAACAATAATGAAAGTGATACATTATCAGATGTACCATTAGAATTGGCAAAATTCTGATACTCTGAGATCCATTTGAAACACACTTCTTAGGAATAATTTATAAACTTCTCAAAAAAATACTTAGAAATGCTTGCAAACAGGTAGTCATTTCATTGAATCACTCTCCAATATGTTTACTTGAAGCATTTAGATTAGCTATTAGGAAGAAATTCTTTACTGAGAGAGTGGATGGGCACTGGAACGGACTGCCCAGGGAGGTGGTGGAGTCACCATCCCTGGAGGTGTTTAAAAAACAAGTAGTTGTAGCACTTGAGGCTATGATCTACGGGCTAGAGAGATGTTAGGATGAAGGTTGGACTTGATGATCCCGGTGGTCCTTTCCAACCATAATGATTCTATGATTTTTACAGTTACTGTCTTGCCATGCTTAGTCAAAATCAATATTATGGTTAAGTGCCATCCAGTATACACCGGAAAAAAATCCCTATTGTTAATATCTTTCGTCAAATGTTAATTGCTACAGATTGCAATTCCTGTATTGCAACACAGCATTTTAATACCAATGTAGTTAAGGTGTTTGTCACTCTTGCCATTTTATTTATCCCTTCTTTCAAATATGTTTTGAAAAATAAGAGATAGGAGTCATGCAGACCAACACTTAACCTATGTCTGTGGGTCTAGGACCATCATAAAATTAGAATATGGAGTTTTATATAATTCCAAATAAATTAAGTAGTTTGACGAACAAACATCTTTGTGAGATTTAAAATAAGACCCCACTCTGAAGCGTGTAAAAATCCCACTACATTGATGTGAAGTGTAAATAAACAGCTCCTCACTGTGATTCTCATTTCATTATTATTAAATACAACAGGAATTCCTGCTTTTCTGAACTGTATTGGAAGTGCTTGTACTGAAGCATGACAGGGCTGTCAATGCAGTAATCTTTCTCTCTGTATCCTGGAGCACTCTCTTTACCTTTGCATCCTTGGAAGTTGAATTTTCTGAATCAGTGTAAGACAATTAATAGTGTTGGTTGCCTGTGTGATTGGACTGGTTATTCACAGCTTGGAATCTGAAGGACTAGTGTTTTTAGCTTATACATCATAGCAAAATCTGGTTCTACAGACTAAGAAGTTTTTGAATTCGATTAATTTTGTGACCTGATGGTAAATGTTATAGTGGAATATTACTATCTCTGTCTGAAACTGTAGAGCCTTGAAGAAACAACTGACGAGTGTATAACCTTGGTACGTGGATTGATCTATACAGGCATTTTTGGTAAAATAAGTGATTTGAAATCCAGCAGTTGAAATCTGGTCAGAGTCCTCTTCCTCTGTCAGGAAATATTGCCTTCAATGAAATAATTAAATGAGATGCAATAAATGGGGAAAGAGGTACAAAATTGTATCTATCATTTAAACTACAGTATTGAGGATCCAACTTAATGGGAAAAAAACAACCAACCAATGAACGAACCAAAACCACATTAAACCAAACGAAAATATTGAACTTTTAAATTACTAATAAGTAGGAGATGAGCTGCTGGAAATACATGGTTTCAGATATTCTGGTAATGTTAGTCTTACAGATTTGTTTCAGTAATATATTGTAAGGACATGGTGCAAAAACAGAATGAGAGCTAAAGATATATCAGTTTTCAGAAATGAAATAAAAAGAAAGGAGAGAGCTAAGGAGAAGAAATTTGTGACAATATTTTATAAATCCTTCATTTTATTAGTATAAATGGAAACATTTCCCCTTTTACGTATCAAGACTGACTAAATACTAGAGAAATAATCTATATGTGTTTTTTGTATTTCAGAATGATTTGTTAAATTTGTGTTTCTTCACTATTTTGTGAACTGTGAAGCAGAATTACTTAAGATTTGTTATTGTCTATGGTGAAAATATTCTAATTCCTATAGCTGAGCAGAAAGAACTGCCATTCTTTTGCTTAAAAAATCCCTTGCAGGCAATTTTATTTAAATGCTAGTGCCTTGTGCAGATTTTAGGGTAAATCTGATTGTCACTGTGTCGCGATCCGCCCACAAGGGATTGCGGGTCCGCCCACAAGGGGTCACGGATCCGCCCTCAAGGGATGTGGTCCCGCCCACCAGGGCCCCAGACCACTCCCCCAAATGGAATCAAGGGCAAGGCACTTCTCTCCAAATCCACAACCAATTGCAGGAATCAGACACACCCCCTTATGAAAATATATATACTAAGTCAAAATCTATTCTATGAAGTACTCTTATATCTTACAATCTATGCCTTATCCAAATATTGCAATATCGTTATTACAGTCTATGGAGTCTATATCTTAACCACTTAATCAAAAAGATCTCTCACCCAGGAAAGGAATAGGAAAACCAAGAGTTTGAGGGGTAGAAATAAGGGTCTTATTAGAGAGAAAGGTCCCTATCACTATATGGATATGTTGTGAGTGTATGTAAATGTAGAAGATGTCTCAGAGTTGTTCCCTTCTTTGCCTGGAATCAAGTCAATCTGGTCAGTCTGAATTTTAACAGCTTGTGCCTTTAAAATTCAGCTTTGGCAACTCCAGCTGAAGTTTCTTCGGGGGGGGGGGGGGGGCTGGCCCCCTGGCAGCCTTCCCTTT
>JAVFHW010074382.1:42571-57877 GCA_032159205.1 Eurystomus glaucurus suahelicus | reverse complement strand
AAAGGCAGCTGTTTCTTCTTTGAATTCAGCGAAAATTCCTGACTGGAGTAAAGTCAGGGCAGAAACGCCTCTTCCCAGGCATCTCTGGGCAAGTTTACCCCCCTGTACAAGCTTCTTGTTCTCAGCTCGTGACTATGTGGGGGGGAAGGATGGGGTTAGAGAATTGGACTCACGGCTTGCTACGCAGGTAGAAGCAGTTCGTCAAGATTCTTCATATATATCAGACGGTGGAAGAATCGCTGCTAACTCCTGGCTATCGGCCTGGTCCTGGGCCAACTCCCAGCTAGGAAGGGGTCTGCTCTCTCCCGGTGGTGGCACAGACGGAAAAGAGAGAGAGGCGGGGCTCTCTTCTGCTTTTATAGTGTCCGTTATCTTCAGATTCTAGAAGAATCCAGGCACTTCCCAGCCGTTCCTGGCAGTCCTAGCAGCCGCAAAGCGTCTCTGGGAAAGGGAATTCACTGTCTCAATGAGACATAAATCTCCGTTCACCGCATACTGTCTTTTTAATTTTAACTGTATTTTCTTTTATTGAAATCCCTAAATTGTCTATTTATACAAGTAAGGCCATCGTTAAGCAAAAAAGCATCATGCTGCACCAAGGGAGCTGATCTTCTCTGAAGCCAGGTGTACTACTGTAGTGAGGACAAGTCAGCTTAAATTCATACAAACAACAAATGTATTTGTTCATTCCCAGTATACCTCAATTTCAAACGCCAAGCAGATCTGTCAGCAATGGGAATTCACTGAAAATTTCTGAACTAAAAAAAAAATTAAAAATAAACCTTAGAAATGGTAATATGTGGCATGGATTCAACTTTAATTACTGAATACAGAGTATTCATTCTTGCCCTTTCAAGAGGTGTTACAGTTATTACTAAGTGTACGTTTTGCACTCAAAAAGAGTATATTAATTGTCATACAAATTTATTTTTAAATTGGTAGGAGTCTGAACACATTGTATGTCTTTGGTAGGAAAACAAGTTCCAGAAGAACTTGAAAAAACTTTTATTTTAACTATATCAATAACCTAGTCTCTAAAGAAAGCACTTAAAACCCACACAATGACATGAAACACAAATGTGTTATAATCCAAAGAACAAGATTCAAGATTCTATAACAACGAAGGAGGAATGACTTTTTAAAATTATGTCAATTTTGGGGGGTCAAAGTGACATCAGAGCTGTCACAGAAGCTCAAGTTATGGTCTACAAGTCACTGTTCACTCTTCTGTTAAAAATAGTGTTCTGGCTGGACTTATGCTCCTCAATAACTGTAATAGAAAAGAAATTAAACATAACTATGAATAGTTTCTTTTCCTTCTTGTCCTACTGTCTTGTCTGTTAGACAATTAAGCTTTTCAATATATCTTAAAGGTTTTCTCAAAATATCTGACAAACTGGTGTGAACAACTTGCATTTTATTGATGATAAAAATGTGTATGAGAGTTTTGAAAATTACAGGTTTTTACTTCTGTTCAACTACAGGAAAAAAATGAGTTAAAAATATGTGACAGAACCTCAGCAGGAATATAGAAAAGTCTTTCTAAATAAGGAAAATATTAGTCTGTTTTTGTGGATTGTCATGATGCAATTGATCGGTTATATTTTACATAATCTAAGTTGTGAGGTCTTCAGTTTTAATGGGCAAATGAAAGTAAAAACTTCTAAATGAGAATCACCTGATACAGCAGATGAAGTACGAGATCCATGTTATAACACTGAAGAATTAAACCGAGTTTAAAAATATGGTTGCAATATGTCGGCATATGTGTTTCTGAAAAGTAAGCAAGTTAAACTCCACACTGAACTTCAGGGTGTAGGTGGTGGTTTTACATGCTCCAGATAGATAGTCAAATACATGAATAAAACAGCCAGGGAGGAAAATCTGTTTCTACACAGGCAGCAAAACAATAATGCAATTAATTAATGGAAGGGGCTTTCATTATTTATTTTAATTTATTGTCTCACCATGAATAGAACTTTTGGTTCTGGCTTGCTGAAATTACTGCTTATGTAGATTTTGTGACCTGTTTTGGCTCAGCTCAAATCCTGAGTTTTTCTTAATAATGAAAAGATAATTTATGTTCACACCAAGTACGAGTGAGAAGTTGACTCATCTGCTGTTTGTTGTGCAGTCCATAGGACTGTTGGGGGTCTGCATGTGTAGAGGGAGCTGAGAAATGCTGATGGATGTGGGTTGGCCCTGGTCCCTATATTTTTAACTTGTTTCACCTGAACCATTTCTGGAAGAAACCCAGCAAATTTGCTGTGCCACAAGGCAGCTCACACAGAGAATGAAGCAACGTCCGTCAGGGAGCAAATAAGCCTCCTATTGAAAAACTGGAGTGGCATAGAAGTTCTTTAATCTAGGCCCTTCTGGACCACTAGCTAAAACTTGTGCCACTGCAAGCAAACTTGGCTCCAGGAATTTTGTGGTAGGATCACCAGCGATATTTCCAGGGGGTGTTAGAATGAAAGAGAGTATTTCTGTTTCATGGGGCAGGAGAGCTTGAAGGCTGGGAGAGGCTAGAAGGCAACCTGCCTTATATTCCCCAGTAGTGTTTAGTCTATTTCCCTTTATCTACTGAAAACACGCTTTCCCAAATCTACTGCAAGGCTCTTGGTGGGTTTTGTTTGTTTGTTTATTTTGTTTAAATAAGTGACCTGGCTCTGGATTAGTGCTAGAACTGGGATATAACATCCATTTTGAGAGCTATTTTGAATGCTGTTTTAAATAGCTGACTGAAGAGGAAAGATGTGTGAATGACATATTCTCCATGACAGCAGTGGTGAATCAAAACCATAAGTGGTGATGACATGAAAGAATTAATGGACTTCAGATCAGAGTGGGCATAACTCAGAAGCTTCATGACCCAAAATTTGGTGCAAACATTTTATTTGATTTGTGGAGAAATTTATTTGCTTTCCCACATCTTTTGTATTGAATGTCAGGTCTGCCAGTGCTGAGTTTTATCTGCTCCCCCGTTCATGGGAAACTGTTATATCCGTATGATGTCAGCATGAAATCATCACTCAGCTCAGCTGCTCTTACGTATGAAACATTTGAAAAACTTCTAATAACCACAAACCCAGTGATTTTCACATTTGTTTTGCATGCTGTGAACAAGTTTATTATTCTCTTTAAGACATTTTTATGTACTGTGGTTGCAAATAATGTGTATATCTGTTTTTCCACTCAAAAAGGCCTGATATGGTACAAACAAGCCTTACAAACCTTCCATGTTCTGATAATATGCCTTTGTTTCTGTGGGAGCCTTTTTGTTTTGAAAAGGGTATAAAAAACTGTAGGTCAAAACCTTTCACTAGTTTGGCAGAAAGAGGTAATAGTTAGGATACAAGTGCCTAGGAGAGAAATTCCTGCATAAGGAAATCTTTATTTGATGACTCTTGGCCCTGGATTCTGACCCTCATTTGTGCAAATATGGAGTACTGCAGAAGGAAAGGCAAAACTTCACTTGTAAGCACTCATGGTTTAGAAAATATGAAGGTCTGTATTCCCAACAGCACAAGTTAGTGAGGTCTGGTAGCAGACTGAAATGTGAAAGGGGGTGCAGAAAAAGTGCAGGAGATCTGTTTCTCATAGTCACAGGGCTGGAATTCGTCCACCTTTCTCTACTTCCACCTGTGCCAACTACTACAGATAACTTAGTTCAGTATAGATACTTTTTTGAAATGTTACCCGTATGTCCTGACACTGCAAGATATCAAGCATCTCCTGTCATTCAGGGTAGTCTATCAGTTGCTACTAGTGTAGATAGTCAGTGCAAACCTTCTCACAGTGAGAGTCTCTCACCAGCTGCATGCGTTTAGAAGAACTGTGAATGCTATTTCACTAGTAAGCAAGTCCTCCTTCAAAAAGACTCATCATATTTCCTTTTAAGTTTTTTAATAATCCCATATTTTGTTAACAGCCCTGAAGTGGGAAAGAGGGAGAGTAAGGAATGAATACATGATTAAGTTATACTGCTCCTCAAAACAGGTACCTTCATTTATATTGGATCAAAGACAAGTGCCCTGATAGTGGTACAGCCTTGAAGAGCTAAAAAGCTAACATTTTTGCATTTATCAGGATAAATCAATTACTGCCAGCTTGACAGAGGCAGACATTTCCGGTCTCTTGGGTCGATGGTCCACAGAGTCAGATATCTTTAGCTGAAGGTTGTACAAAGCCCATAGAATCATACAATCAAAGAATGGTTTGGGTTGGAAGGGGACCTTAAAGATCATCTAGTTCTAACCTCCCTGCCATGGCATGGACTCCTCCCACTAGACCAGGTTGCTCAAGGCCCAATCCAACCTGGCCTTGAACACTTCCAGGGATGGAGCATCCACACCTTCCCTGGGCAACCTGTTCCAGTGACTCACCACCCAAATACTCAATGTTGCAGGCTCTTTTATAACTGTAATGTGCAACACTAAGTTCTTTTTGGCAGAGACTCTCATTTAACCTATCTTTGTGTAATAACTTGGACATTTATATCTCAATTTAGCCAACTCCTTTGGAGTAAAATGTTTAAAAATGTGACAGTTTCAGAAACATGGTGAAAGTCTATTCCCATTAGTAAAATGGAGTCTGGGTTAAAAATAAACAATTGCAACAATTGGGAGTCTTGGTGTAGTTTTTCTTTTTAATGTGAAAATATGCTCATATTAAATTTAAGGGAAGTTTTGCCTGAATTTTCCTTAAAATTTCGCTGAGGAAATATATCAACCAAGCTTCTCATCCTGGTTACTTCATTTGAGTTGTTCATCAGAGAAATGACATTTTGGAATAGGCTTCCCAAGTGGAATATTGGTACAAAGTGGATTTGTGAGTTTGGGTTGTATGATGGAATCAGATGGAGTGTTCTTTCTTGCTAATAAAATATGGATCTGTTCCATATTTTTACAATTGTGTAATAACCTTGAGTCTCATCTTTGTACCTATGAAAGAAACTGACATACCAAGCTATTGCAGGACCTAGTAACACAGTTTGACATTTTATTTTCTTAAGTGAAATTGATGCTAAAAGAGATCATTACACCATTTATGGTACTTTCAAACACTTCTGGATAAGAAAGTAACGATGGATGTATTTTGATATATTTCAGTCCAAGAACTTCACTCTGTATCATTACTACAGAGGAGCCTAATTCTAAAATATCCAGACCATTGGTTTAATCTTTTCTTAGCATGGAAACTGTCACACAATTTCCTACACAATGCCGTGGGTTTTTTTGGCAGGGTTTTGTTTTTCCCCTCCTCCCCAGAAAGGAAGGTCATCTAAACACTGGTGAGAGATAATGGATTTTTAGTGGCCTCCAGAGAATTAGAGGACTGCTTGACTAGGAGCGGTTGAATCCATAAGATAGCTTCTCTTTTTGGCTTATATACAAATGGGCATCTAAACAAGTAAAATGTGTGAATGTATCAGTCAACGAGGTCTTGAAATAAATGCTGAATGAAAACCTTAAAAAGAGGCTATGGAGGACAGAACAGCACCTTGTTCATTGACTAGTTACATTTCATCTTTGCTTTTACTTCAGTAGGCAAGGTCAAGAACAACACAATGGACTATTGTTACATGTGAAACTGAGCCTCGTTTATTAGGAACAGCTTATTAGGAAACATGCAGACAGGCATATTCTTTCAAAAGAGGAAGTATATGAATAAAATTCTATTTCATGTTCTCTGGAGACCAAAAAAATGTCATCATAGAGGAACTAAAAGGGAGATGTTCCAACTCATGTAAAACGAAGAATTAAATGTCTTAAAACTGATGTAAGACAAATTGTTACCTTAGAAATATAAAATTAAAGCTGTTGAATATTGCTTAATAATGAAGGAACATCCCTTAGCACATAGATAAAGCAACTGAGAAATCTAATAGGTTATAAGACTTATTAGACTGTGGCCTTATTTTTCGAGTATTGTGAAAGGTTATTATTTAAAGAGTTGCATTCTTTTTGACAGTCAGTTTCTGTGGTCGGTTTATTATGGTTGACAAGAGTTTGGAAGTAAGTTCCAGTGAATCATTTTCATTGCTTTCAAAAAGTGCACATTTTGTACTGCAAGATGTTTGCAATGTCAATACACTGGATGAAGAAATGACAATGATTTTTTTGGTATACTGGCATCATTTCAGTTTAAATTCCTAACCTTTTAATTTTTTTTTTTTTTCTGCTTAAACACTTCATTGTCCCTATGGATTTCAGAACATTAAATAGAACTCTAAGTACAGGGCATCATGAGAGGGAAACTGGATAGATTAACACGAGTAATAATTTGTGAAATTTGTAAAATCAATTTTAAGTCTTCCCAGTGCTTGCTTATGTGCATTTAAATAAAAAGTTGAGCACATTTCCTCATGCAGTAGTTAAAATACTGCTGTCTGCCTAGTCTTCACATTCATCTTCATGACTGATGAAACATACTGTAAAGACAGTCAACAAGTTTTCTGCCTTCATCAGACTAAGGCCCTAAAAGCATAGATGAATGTGTATCTTCTTCATTCAAGTGCAGTTTATCTGTGTTTATAAATACATTTTTTTTATCTTTAAAAAACACCCTTATAGTTGAAATCTTTGAGGCTTCACCAAGTGTCCCTGGTTTGCAGGGCACATATGGAGGGCAACAGACCGTGTTGGACATGACTGTCTGAAGAAATATGTTCTGGGTTGCAGTTCTTGAGCATGGAGAGCACAGACTGAAGCAGAAATCCTTATTTCACACACAGTACTGGCAGTAGAACATCAGGTGTAAGTAAGTTATCTGAATTCACCCATGGGAATTTGTGGAACAGCCTATAGACAGAAAATCTTTGGCTCTAATTCAGCAAGTACCAGAATATGTATTTAACCTGAAACACGGGAATGGTCCACTTAGAACAGCATCATCACATTGAAACATGGTTTGAAAATGTTTACATTTACCCTTTCAGCTCTGGTGTTTAGGCATGGGATTCTCACCCCAGCCAGACACCTTGTAGTTTACCAGTACTCCTGTGCCAGGGTGTATCTTTTATTCTGATCAATCAGTGTTATTTTTTGCAGCAAAGGATGGCAAAATAGAGCTGAGGGTGGGCTGTGAGAGAATTGTAGGAGCTGCCTCTGCAGCATAGCTGTTTGCAAAGTACATACAATGTCTATGACTGCATGTGACTGGACCCTTTGTTCTGAACTGAGAAATGAAAAGGACCTAGGGATTAAGTGACTTTGCTCTCCACAGAAGAGTCTTAGCGGAAAAAGTGCCACCTAGGGAAGCCTTCTACCCTATCAATCTGCTATTGGCAGGAGGAGTAGTAAAAGCCAGCTTATTCTACATAATCTTGCATGAAGTTCTCAGCTTACTGTTGCCAGCCATGTACCAAGCCAAAATAAGTTCCACCTAGTTTAAATGTGTGCTTGTACATAGACAGATCTGGATTATTAAATGTGGCATCATTAAAATCTCTCTAGATGGGTAATTAAGAGCATGAAGTAAATTAAGCAGAGACACGCTGTATCTGATTTGAGTTACTGTACACCAGTTCCATAGTGCATACCTCCAGAAATTGGCATGATGGAATGTAGAAATAATCTTACTTAATAAGAAAAATTAGTGGCAATGTCACAGAAGCTCATTGGAAGCTCATGCCATGAAATTACTGCAGACGTTTGGGACATCAGCATGCATTTTTATACTTGCATTACATTTTATAAACAGAATGTATGTACACCTCAAGGTGAAAAGCTTATTGCTCCTCTTTTACGAAACAGTTATTCTATAAAAGACAATATCTTATAATGCATTTTAGTTACATGATATATGTTTTGTTATTGTTTTCAGTGTCTTTACTTGATGTGTGACAACATCAACAGAAGGCTGCAATATAAGCTTTTGGGATGTGTGTTACAAATGTGTAAACATCTGAAACACTGTTGTAAAGAATTAATGTCTATGACAGGCCAAACACAGGACAGGTAGCGTAACAGTGTGAGGATGTAAATCAGTGCGTCTCTCAGCCAAACATGTCACGAATTTCTACAGGGAAAATAAATATTTTCTCTATAATTCACATTGCTTCTGCTTCTGTGTGTGACTGGGAAAGGCAAGCCACATTGGATTCTTTCCCCACAGTGTCGTCAGAGGAATTTTTGTTTACTTATGCCAGTGTACAGTCTTGCAACAATAGTTGTATTTCTGTTAACACCTTCTCTACAGCAACAGCAAAATGCGACAGATAAGCACAATTGTCTAACACACAGTTTTTTTCTTGAGGTGGTCTGATAGTATCCCTAAGTGGATGAGCCCTTTAAGTTCCTTTTTCAGTAGCTGCCTTACATGGCAAAGAAGTGTTTTATACCCAGATAACCACTATGCATTAACTGATTTGTGCCATATATGTAGTATTAAGAAAGCACTTTCAGAGACAGCACAAGGTCAGATGAGGTCGACTGCAGGGCTAGAGTACAGATCTGACCTTAACTGAGTACTTCACAGGAAACAGCAAGCATGCTTTTTCTACTGTTGAGATTTTTGAGTGAGGTAACAGGTTTTTTGTTACATAGTTATAGAAAAACGTTAGCTTTGAGTCAGTCCAGAGAAAGCTTTTACACATTCTCTCCCAGAGGAATTTGCTGGTTGAAACATTTACTGCAGAAGTGATTTTTTAAGCAAATATAAGAAGTGGAAAAAAAAAAGAACACTGAGAAACATAATTCCCAATCCTGAGAGTTCTTACTAGAAACCTGTGTTTAAGTGCTACTTGCCATAATTGAAAGCTATGACATCTCTCTGTCCTGTTAACTAGGCTATCTTGGGATCAGAGTATTCTGAGTGAGCAGGTCTGATTTATTTCAAGTTTAAGCATTATTCTTAGAAATTATAATTTAGGGAAAAGATTTTAATGATGACTTAAGGCAAGTATAAATTGGGGTGAGAATCAAAAGTTTTCACTCAAATGTGACAGAAACAGCAACCGTATTGACTAGCAGTACATTTCTCTTGATTATTTTGTCCATCTGCAGTTTACTTACCTATGTCTTCTAATATTATTGCTTAATTTTAAAATTAGAACACTGTCAACAAACCTCTTTTGTGAATCAGAACCCCATTCTGTTAGTCCGCGTATAAAAGGATTAGAAGTCATAAAATTTTGTGATGTGTACAACAAAATTAACTTTTCTCAGTCTTTTTTTTGTTTGTTTGTTTGTTTTTTTTTCTGGTGGAACACCCTGTAGAAGTACTTTGAAGAGCCTAGGTATGCACAGAAAGCTAATGTGCTTGTATGCAACACTGAAAGTCACACATCACTGCTTCTAGGTTTTGTGAGGTTTCAAAACTTCTTGTTTTAATCTTCTCTCACCTTGCACTAAACATTCAGAGGTTCAGAGGAATAGTGGCTATGAAGAAGGAAGCAACTTTAGCCTTTAACTTTCTTCTTAAAATATTCTGGATCAAGGCTCAAACCTCACTTTCAGGTGAAAGAGGCACATACATAAAATTAAGCTTATATCTGCCTTTTTACTTGAGTGGAACAGACACTGTGTGCTTGAGGTATTAAAACTTCATATCTGGGCCCACTCTTTTCCTCTTTTCAGGAAACAGGAAGTCATTACAAAGCCTGTTTTCCATAGATCTGCTTTCACAGACCAACTGCAACACCATAAGAGCAGAGAGGGGGAAGTCTCTCTATAAATCAGCAGGCAAAAAATGATTTCAAGTGGTTATTATTTAACTTACAGCTCAGTCAACACTATATAGCATAATTCTGCTATGTGTTCTTTGATGCAGGAGACTTGCAAAATCACTCGGTTAACCAAATTACATGTTATTTCCAGCTTCCAGCTACTCAATAACTGGCTACAGGGATTAAGGATAAAATTGGGAAGAAATTTGCAATAAAATTAAATTAAAATTCCAAAACATTCTGTCTCTTACAGCTAGGATCATGAGGGAAAGATAAGAGAGCAGCATAAGAAACTGCATGACATCTTTTTTAATTAAAAGCCATTTGTAAAATTAGTTGTAGGAGTTAGGCCACCATGAGCTATAGGCAGAGAACACGAAGCAAAACCAGACATCTCTGCTTAAAAAAGATAGAAACATATTTTGTTGTAATGTGAAGAAATAAGAGCCTGTAGGCGTGATTCTACACTCAATCACACAAGGAGTGGAATGCACATACATCTTAATTAACTGCATAACATTGTAAAGACAATCATAATCACAGCCTATAAATCCACTAGACAGGTTGGGTCAAGCAACTGATGAACTAGGAGCCACTCCTCTGTATGCAGGAAAGGACTGAAGGGAGTAAAGATACTAACAGCTCTCAACTAATGGGTGTCAATGACCATTGTAACAGTGAGACGTGGTGATCTGAGAGTATTCATCTATGAACAGCAGCTTACCTGCTGTTCATCTGCTTTTCCTTATTAGATAATGCCCTGAGGTCCATTTCATCTGTCACATTCTGCAAACTTGTGTAATTTATTTCCTGCTTTCTTTTTTTTTTTTTTTTTTTAACTAGCTGGCTTTACCTTTCAAGATGATGTGTATTTTGGCTTTTCATAACTTGAAAGAGAACTCCTTGTTTATCAGACTCCAAGATTTTCTCAGAACTCATATTTTGCTTTGTTAACAAGTACATATAATGAAAGCCATATGAGAAAATTATTTAGAGCTCTTATTGGCTGTGTTAGAAACACTAAATACTTATACCACAGTTTCTAGATGTTGCTGAGATGTCATAAAGGCACTGTTATCTGAGAAATTATCTCCTTAGTGTCCTTCAGTTAAAAAAAAAAAAAGCCAGTATTTGTTTGGAAAGTTAGAAACTGATGGTAAATGTCTTTGGATCAATTCTGGTCTGGTTGCAAGGACCAAAGGATGTAGTTGACCTATGCTCTTCTGGAACATACTTTCTCATGAAGTTTCACCTCAAATTAATTTGGTTCATGTGCTCAAAGACAACTCCATGGTGAAAGACAGAGTGCAGGGGTGGGAATAACTTCAGGGAACCCATTCTTCACCTGACCTAAACATCAATATGTATTGATTCAAATCTTTCAAATATTATGTTCAGTGAATGCAAAAGCCAAATATTCTTATAAGATGAATGGTTAACATTTATCTTTACAAAAATAATATTTATATACATACCTGGATTTTTCAGACTTCTCTTCTGTCAGACTACATTTGGATCGTTATTCAGAAATAGTTTAAGCTTAACTATACTACTAGCAACAAATGCTAGAATAAAATGTTTTTTTTCCTCTATTTGCAAATTTATTTTTTGCAGTGAATCCAATTGTCTACATTTTCCATTAAGCTGTTATTTTAGATAGAAATTCATAAAAAAAAAAAATTCATCTGAAAGCCTGATATTTTGATTCAGAAAAGTTGCCATGGTACCCTACAGGAGCTGTAGTTCGAGCCCTGTTAGTCTGTCAGTTCTCTTGGCAGCTCAGTTTCACTGGTTAGATTACATTTCCTTTAATGTGTCTAGTTTTACTTTCAGGATCCTCAGGTAAGTGTGTGTCCCAGAAAGTGGTCAGTAGAGCAGAATAAGTGGTTTAAGATATTAGAGCTGCAATAGGTGCAAGACCGCACCAGGATCCCCAGATTTCCATTTCCAGTTTAAGTGTTTTGGGGATGGGGTCTTTTCTGCTCATTTATGTCTGCTGGCTATATTCCTTTGTGATTTCAATGACAAGTGGATTTATTTGTTGAAAATCTTTGTTTAGTACTTTGTTACTCCAAAACAATTTCAACAAAAAAAATTGCTGTCAGCTCTGCAGCTATATTTTCACATGTAAAATCAATGGTTTGCTTTAACTGTGGTGCAGTATTGCTCTGACCTATGTCCAAAAGCAGAAGTGAAATTAAGCCAAGAGTTCACATCAACCACTTGAGTTATGAGACTTTGACATGATTTCAATTTTACACATCATTTTTCTCAGTCTGTTGAAATAGATAAGCAAAGTGGGCAGGGGGGGTAAGATTTTTCAGGGCTGGATTTGCAGCTAAATATGGTTGTCAGAGCTAAAGACATGCACATTCCCAGAAATATTTCTATCTGTTATTTTTCTTTGAGGAGTTTCATTTTTCTAAAATCATCAAGTATTCCCCAGCATGTGGCTGATGGTGGTCCCAGGGCTGCATACTTTATGGCATGCCCTCATCAGCCCTTGACATAGGACAGAAACTGTTATTTGGAGCTATCAATGTAAACCCCGAGACAATGGTATATCTTTTAACTGACCTAAATCAAGCATAAACAATAGAGTAGTTTGAAAGGTTTGGTCTACAAAAAATGTCACAGTCTATGGAAGAATGCTTCCTCTGTTTGATCTGTCACTAGACTTCTCAAAACATGACACTTCTTGAACATAATATACTTTGATGATAAACTAGATTAACTTTCCCAGTACAAATGAAAGGCCACCTGTTGCCAGAATGCCCATATTCCTTGTTGGCTGTCTTGTAGCTGTCATCACTTCAAAGCAATCTGTGCCCAACATGCTGGAATATAATGAATATGTCAGGAGTTGGAGGTCAGCCATCAAAGTACATGAAAACTTGGCTTGCATACAGTGTCAGCATGGAGGCCTCGCCTATCATCTTGTGCAAAGGATTTCTGCACCACTTGATTTGTTTGCACAGGGTTTGTTTCTGTTGGATGGAACACATTTACTGAGAGGCTTTTTGACAGCCCATTCAAACATTTTCAATTTGGAAAATGGTGCTTCCTGTTTCAGGCTCTGTAACTGATGGGTAGTGTGAAATGCCACTGTAGCTGATCACGCTTTGTGTTTGTTGTTAATATTTTAGCATGAAAAGAGCTATGATGAACATTGAAGTATTCTGATGAGAGAAGATGATATAGCAGGGATACAGTGTATCTATCAAATCCTATCCCTTTTATCTACATTTAGTAGAACAAAGATCCTTACTTTTGCTTTATTCAGCCCTGCTGGAGATTATAGGTCTCTTTCATGGCTTTGTAATTTGTCTGTATTAAAGACTTCAGAGTCTTACCTGTGGTACATCTAGTAGTTTAAAACACAAAGACATTTCTAAAAATTTGTCTAAAGAATTTTTAAACTTCTTGTGATCTCCCTGTCCTCAAGGTGTGACCTCTTGGTTGTTTTATTCCAATTTTTTTGAAGTGACCTCAAGCACACAAGTAAAGGTTGAATTCTTTTGTACCTCTTCTTCACATCTTTCCCCATTATGTTGAGCCATTTACACATTAGGAGCTCTCAGAATAGGAGCATTCATTTCTTGGCATCCACTTTCTTCCTCTTTTTCTGCACAACATATATATTCTAAAGCTTCACACATTTTCTTGCTTTTATAGGTCAAGTTATCTCTCTCCACATACACTTACGAAGATTTCTGGGTAAGCTCCAATAATAGACCTAACCCTGGCCCGGCTAAGGAGCCTCATCATTTCTGAAAGAAAAATTTCAAAATATGCTGGGTTAAGAATGTCAAGGTAATGTAATTTCTCCATTTAAAAATAATTTGGGTATCTTACCTGTTACAGGCTGTCTTGTCATGGCCCTCAGCAAAGATATCTGACCACGGAACACAGAGACATGGAAATCTGTATCTGTGGTTTGGTTTCTCTTTATGACCCCACCAACGTCTTTGCATGTTCCTTTTATGCATCAGGCCCTTTACAATTAGTTCTAATTCAACAACCTCAACCAGCACAATAAGGAGAAACTTAGGATGGGTTTTGGGAACATGGCAAAGTTAACTGAGCCAATTTTTTTTTTACTTCTGACATATGAGAAGAATGGGTCCAGGCTGAGAAACTGGGATTTGAGGAGACCCGTATCTAATTTATAGCTTCACAGTCTAGTTATTCTGGTTGTTTTGATTTTTTAAATGAACTGCTTCATAGTTACTTTTCAGTGTCATTCACTTTGGTGAACAGAGGTTATGTTTTTTGAACCTCTTTTTTTTCTAGCTGAAAAGGAAAAAGAAGTGAGTTTAGCTGTTCCTCAATTATCAGCAAACAGGTGAAGCTGACCATTTAGATGAGAATGAAAAAATGAGAGCAATATGAAGAAATGACAGCAAGATGTCAATTTATTACAAATTATTTCTCCCAATCACTTTATATGGGTGTAAAAAATGTAGCATTTGTGTTGTTGCTCTGAAGATCTTGTTCCAGGTAAGTGGATATTTACATATGGCAATACAAGAAAAGAAAGCCTATGCTGTGAATCACAAAGAGCATGCTAGAAGCAGAAATAAATAATAAATTCAAGAGGTGCTCCAACAACCTCATTCACTCCTCCCCCCAAGATTTAAGTAAAATTTTCAAAGGGAATGCCTCCTCCTATGTGATAGTCTAACACAGAATTTATCTAATTAAAAAAGAAAAGGTTGACAATCTATAACAATATCTCAGTATGGAGAATGGTCTTCAGAGTGGCCAAATTATGTGCCTTTACTATTATACTGGCAAACAGACAAGTGAGATCAAAGTCTCAACAATTGGCAAGTTCTTGAGTTGCTAAATTTAGGCTTGAGATGTGATTTCCCATAAACCCTATCAGAATGTGCCTTACAGATGAAATCACGTACTTAGCTGAGGACTAGAACTCCTTTTATTTTTAGAATACTGTAACTCACAGAGCTCATCCTAGGGAAAGGTTTTTTTTTTCTTGGACTTTGTCCCTTTCCATTGTCTCTTGCAATATGATAAACATCTGTCAAAAATGAATAGAAATGCTTTTGTGGAAGATGACATTTTCATGTGTGTACTGAATTCCTGGGAAAAAAAAAAAAAAAAAGAAAGAAAGAAAGAAAAAAAGAAATCCCTGCTAAATATTTAATACAATGAAGCTGGGATTTTTTTCGGCAATTCAGAATGTATGTGAAAATGTCAGTTTCCACAAAAGCATTTGTGTTGATTCACAATGCATGTGGAAACAGTAATCCTTTATTCTTCCCTACTACCTTTCTTTAAAGGTACTTGAGGTGCTTTACAAACATTCATTAACTGAGTTCATCAAGCCTTTGAAAGGTGCATTTTGCTGATCTAGTGTAAAAGAAAACCTAGATAGAGCACCAGGACTTTACCCAGAGCCAGGGAGCAGCTGCACTAGGAAATATGTCGTTGTCATTCAGGCACTGCACTGGGACTTGGTGTAACTGTGCACCATTTGGGTCTCTGTCATGGGCTTACTAAAATATCTTGAACAAATAATTTGTTTTTCCTGGCTAAAACACAAACGTATTCTGATGAAGTGATTAAATTCCATTCCATTCCATTCCATTCCATTCCATTCCATTCCATTCCAT
>JAVFHW010074382.1:19496-42561 GCA_032159205.1 Eurystomus glaucurus suahelicus | reverse complement strand
ATTCCATTCCATTCCATTCCATTCCATTCCATTCCATTCCATTCCATTCGGCTGGGTCAAGATTTTATGTCTTCAAAAGCACTTGCATTATGAGAAGAATTGCATTTCCTTATAAAACAAATTTTGATTCCCCTCTAGATTGTTAGAAGCAGCCATCCTGGTGCCTTGTTTTTCGATCCAAAATACTACAGAGATTTCTACTTCTAACACCCTGTCTGAGCCACAAGGCTGCACTGAAGTTTTCATAAAAGCTGAGAAATATTTGAGTGTAGACAGAGGTAAAAGATTTAAATTAATTTTAATGAAAAAATTATTTCAATTAACACCAAAAAATGCCCATACCTAACAAGAATATTGGCTCCATCCAAATCTGTATTCTACATTGGGCAATGCTAGTACCAGATGCTTCAGTGAAAGTGCAAGAAATCCCACAGTGGACAATTATGAAATAACCATTTGGCTAGGGCAGTCAGACCCATGACCCATGTCCAAATGTTTTCATTTAACACAAATTGCTTCCACATCTTTAGTAATCAATTTAATGCAAGACAAAGTTAAACGTGTCCTGGAGATCCGTAGCTTGATTCTTGTGTTGTTTAAAATGCAACAGCACCTGTCTGATTAGGGATCTGGGAGCCGATTTGTTTCTCGCCTCTCCACATTAAAAAAAAAAAAAAAAAATCAGCTTCTTCAGTTAAATCATGTAATATTTGCCTTGTTTAATTACTGCTTCATCCTTTGCCAGTAATACTCAAAAGTCTGTAACAGGCATATTCTTATTGCAAGGGCAGGAGGAATAGTGGTGTTGTTTCTTAAAGGACAAAGGGGGGCAGTTACTAAAATGCAGTTTTCTTCCACCACCTAGAGAAAGGTACCATTATATTTCTAATTTCTTTTGTCTGTATAAATAGAATCCTGTTCTGCTATTCAGAGCTGCTTACACTGAGCGGAGGTGAAAATGGCCAAAACAACCTGTGAAGTGACTCTGTGTTCTGCCACTGCCTGGCATAATGCTCAGCCTCTGTTTTCTGTGCAGCCCCCTGATAAAATGCCAAGGAGGTAAGGCTGAGGAGCATCTGTAGCCTGTCACAGGTAGAGCAGAACACAGTCCCCTACACTGTCTTCTGGTAAGGTTAATGGGAGTGCCTGGTAAGTCTGTGCTTACTTCTTTACCAGCACCACATTCATTCATACAGCCTTAGTTATATAAGGCTGCTGCTAACTACACAGTAAAATAACAGTTTACAATTACATATTAAGTGAAGTATACTAATACAGCTCCCATAAAATAAGTTTAGTATCTTGAAATGGACATTAGAGCTAAAAATGGAGAGAGATAGATACTGGAATTAAAACCTGTTTAACAGGTATTCTGTTTATTATATAGTTAATCTCTCATTCTGTAAAAGCATTTAACAGTCATTTGGTATATACACAGTAACTCCCTTATGAAAATCTAGATTAAATGTTTATTTGGGGATCTTAACCTAAAGCATTACAAAGGAAAGATTGTTATTGATTCCCCATTGAACCCTAGGCCTTGTTAATTAATTGTGTAATTTAAATTCATTATTTATGGAATTAGTAAGCCAAAAAGCAGAAGTGATATGATACAATATATGTGTGTTGCTATGAAACATGCTTTCAATGCCTAATAAATGAATTTTTCACTGGCCTTTGTTAAGATGTATGCTCCTTTAGGAAGGCCCTACTTGCATTATTCAAGGTTTTTTTTCCATATTAATTGTTCTTGAAGGAAATAGATTCACCTTTGCAAGTAATCCATGTGTCTGTTTATGACTAGAATTCAGAAACTGCAGTCCAAACCATATCCTAGTTATAACTTCCAGAAAGGGCAAAAGAAATATTATAATTTCAAGGTTAATCAGGCATCAGAAGTTGCTTTATGTAACACATTTTAAATTACTAGATTTAGGTAAAATCCAAAACTAGGAAAAATTCTACCTAGCAATTAATTGAAATGTATACATACATCCATAAATATATACAAAATCTATACATGCATATATCAACACACATATACATACTCAAAATATATTTCTATGCAAGCCCTCCTGGTGTTTCTAGGTATATTAATACCAGGTGGCATTTTCACTTTTCCTCATGTTCAATCTCATGTGAAGATATTATTAGAATTTTCTGTCTTTGAATGACAGAATTTTCTGTCTTTTTTCTTTGTTTTTATTTGGATGATGACTTAGGGAGAAACGTACATGTAAGGCTAGAAGTTTTTTTGTTGGTTTGGTTCTTCTTCCACAGCCTATATGTTTCTTTGTTTTGCATTTGGATAAATGGCATGCAGATTTTATTAGGATTCTATGCATCAATAGGGCTAAACTGTAATAACTCCTTTACTTTCTCTGAGTTCCTCTTTCCCTCCCCAAGCTCATTAAAAGACCTCTCCACATTACCTCATCATGCCATGTGTGCACAATTACTGTTCTCTACCTTGAAAACTGGAATTTACTGCTAAATACTTACTCTGGCTGAGCGGCAAAGATCAATATGTTATCTGACTAGAGGCTGAAGCATGCTGTGACTCACCTTTACAGATGAAGAAATCTGAAACAAATGTACCTTTCTTCTAGTGGAAAGTTATTGAGGAATCTTCTAAAAGTTTCTGTAGGATTTGCTCAGTTTGTGAAAGGCTGTGAAACAATTGCTTCACAGAGAAAAATAGTTCCCCTCTAGCTTGTGACTCCAAGGAACCTGAAATACAGTGCAGAAATTTGCTCCTGGACATATGCAGGTGGAAAGCCAAAGATTATTTCGTGAGATACTATCTTGATATCACTGGTGGCTACTTTGCTACTTTGTAGAGCTGAAGCTGCACATGGACAGTACTTTTTCTTAATCTTTCTCTTTTTAAGAGGTGATGATAGCCTACATTCATGGCTATATGGCTCCACTCAGGAAGCTCAAGGTCAGCTTTCTTCGCTGTTTGACACTGAACCTGTGTACCGTTGCCCAGTGTTCAGCTACTACATCTTTCTTTGCTTCTTGTGTCCCTGAGATTTATCCCAGTGTTTGGGAATAGTCTCTGGGAAGTGACACTGCTGTGTGAGCATGTGAAACCCCACATGCTGTCCTGAAGCTGATGAGCTGGAACAGAGCTGCCTCTAACCTGAAAGGATGGTTTGACCCCCAAGGCTAAGGAGCTAAGCCATCTCCATCTTTTACAGATAAGGAGATGCTTGCTTGGAAGGAGGGACAATTCCCAGAAATGGCCTTGAATCCTTTCACTTTTTTTCCTCACTTTACCCTGCTATCTCAACCACATACTGATTACCATACTGATGCTGCAGTAGTTTGTGCATGAGAATTATGAGGCAAAGGTGAGACCAAGGACTGCAATGAGAGAGGCAGCTTGTTTCCAGAGCACATACAGAAAAAAATGCTGCAGACCTCATGGCATATAGCCTCATTATTCATTAAAAGCTAAGTCTTCCTTTCTCCAGTTCCTCTGAAAAGATCCTGTCTATAACTGGAGATCACTCTGACACAGGTGAAATAATATGTCTAGAAATTAAGAAACTTAGGTTCTTCTTGACATTATTATTTGGCCTATGCATATGCATGTGTGTGTGCATGCAAATGAGCATCTATTTACTGAGTGCACATATCATCTATACTGGTAGTAAATGATACTATTGCCTTCTAAAAGAAAATTCAGTCTCTAGTTATGTAAATTTTTTATGCATCAATAACATTGAAATATGAGAAAGAGTGGAAATTGGGACAAACACTGTGTTGGTGCAAATTATATTATTGACTTCTATTTTCTGCTTGGGGAAAAGGGAGGATTGAAAGTATTTCAAGAAACTGTTTAGTTATGCAAAGCAAAATTTAGCACAGATCTGATCTGATCTGATACAATCTCAAACACTGAAAATTGGATTTGGCACTTCAGTTTCATTTTCTTGGGAAAAAAATACAAAACAATATAAAAAAAAAAGAAAAAAAGTAAGCCTTTCTACATTTGGTTCCTTGCTAACTGCAATTCTAAAACATTAGTAATGTACACATATTTTTCACCAAATGTGTCTAGTCAGTCTTTAGTAAAGTAGCTTTTAAAACCAATTCTGACTCTAGAAATACATATGTATCAATAATGAATATAACTGATGACTATGAGTTTATTATAAGGCTTGTCTTTCTTCCTATTTGCAGAATTTTCTAGTGATTTTCTCCCAAATAGCCAATTATTAAAAGTTCTGACTTTGAATATTCTAAAGTACGAGACTGAAAAAGCCAAGGTTGCGTTTGTAACATTATCAAGATCAAAACACTTCCTGCAAGATTCACTTGTGGCTATTGCACATATATTCGCTATGTGTTCATGTCATGTATTTCCTTGTAGAAAATGCATGTGTTATGTAATACACATTAAGGTTAGATAAAAGATCAGAAATAATTTTCATAGAATTGTAGAATCATTTTCTCACAATGTTTCCAAAATAAATTTTGTTTCCACCTCAAGTACTAAGATAATCAGTAAGTGTATGTCTAGATATAATTTGGGTATACCTTTCAGTGGGCATGGGTTGATGAGACACAGATTTCAAAAAACTCTGTTTGCATTCATGCACATTTATTCTTTTGTTTTCTGTGTGTACATGTAACTTGCTTTACAGACTACATAGCTAATGTGAGAACTATCTTAATATGTTAGCTCTTCATATGTGTATAGGAAATGAATTCCTTTGTCCCTATATAGAGAAATTGACTTCTACATGAAGTTGAGAGGCCAGAATCTCTGTGACTGTGTCATTCATTTATTTTCTCATATTGCTTTGTTTATTATAATGTCCTTTTCTATTAGGCTGAGAGCCATATCTGCTTTTTTTTTTTTAGTCCATTTCTACTCTAAAGTAATACTGCAAGAAAAATAGCAAGCATAAATCAGAACATCAAAGTAAGTCCCACCATGCTACAGTGTACAAATAGCTGTTGATGAGTTTGCTATGCTTACTGAACTGAATAAATATAAAAGCTTTTCGTGTGCATTCTTATTTTCTGTCCCAATACAGTGTGTTAACCTCAGAATATCAAATTGAATCAAGGGTTCTGAGAAGAGCTGGCTCCAAAGCAGCTGGAATGACACTCTTCATTACACTATCTAGATTCAGGTTTCAGACAACCATAACCAGTGCTTTCACAACCTCTCACCTAAAGTCAGATAATGTACAGCCATCCAAATAAGTGACTGAATTTCTCTGCAAGTGTTTCTGAACCTCTCAAATTGTGGAGTCCATGGAGGCCCTGAAAACTGAGACTAAAATTGTTATGAAGAGACTTTACTGGATGAAATTCTTCCTTGCCAGGCACAAATAAACAGCTCTCAATAGGGTGCTCACCATACAGTGTGTCAGCACATATTATGCAGTCTGGTGCTGAGTGGATGTGTCAGCTGCCCATTAGACCACACTAAAATAGAATTGCTGGGAGCCTGAAGCATGAAGCATGATATTAGATAAAGTGATGAAATTTCACTCGATTAAAGAGCCAGGTCAAGGACAGTTACCTCAGGAAATTCCTTTTTTCCTAGAATATTCTCACAAGTTTGATAAATTTACCCTCCTTTTCCGCTTGTTTTCGATTATCATTCAAATTATACGAATGGCTGCGTTTACACTTGCTGACTTCCGACATATAGGGGACGACGGAAACAGTAGATTTTTATTATGTAAAAAAGGGGATGAGGCAGAAAAGGATTGACTGTGCTCCATATTAGAGGCTACAGGAAATGTTAGATTGATTTGTTTAGAGTTGTTTGTGTTTTCTTCCTTTGAGGTGAGAGCAGCTGGGATTTTTTGTTAGACTCACTGAATGCTAACATAGAGCAACACCTGAGGGAATAGAAAATTGCTCCCTTTATCCACGGGAAATGCATGCTGTTGGCAAAGGGATCTGCATCTGTTTTGCTTTTTGACTGGAGTGCTGAGGCCTTACCTAGTCAGATAAAGCTGCGGATTTGATTTAGTGTCTGTATCAGCTCCTCAGAGTGCTCCACAAGAAGAAATTAGCATGTATGGCTAAATCTGCTACATTTTATTGCAGTTTATAGTTTGGCAAGAGTCGTCTCTCTCCGCCTCCCTCAATTTAATTTCAATTAGGATCACAAGTTGCTCTGAAACCTAAGAGGAATCCGAAAGGTTAATTATCATTGAGTACACCATCCTGGGAGCCAGTCCCTGACCCTTATCCTGTGAAGCTTTGATACAATTTCTAAACAATATATGACATCTTGTAAATTGTTTGAATGCTCATTAATTAGAATATTCAAGCTCATCTCTTTCAGTGAGTCTCCTCCTTGTGCTATGCCAGGTGTAAAGCAGAATTTGCAGTTAATTCAAACTCAGTCATCCTCTTCACATAGTTGCCCATTTGCCCATGTACAAATGTATCATAGTGAGTCGCATCAGAAATCCCCAGCATTGTGCCTCTTAATGGTTTGGCTGTATTGGTGTTGAATTTGGGCCATTTAGAGATTGGCAGTCACAAGACAGCTGCCAGATAATAACATTTAGTCCAGGCTGAATTTGATTCCCTTCTGAAACAATATTTTCTAAGATCAATAAATTAATTCCTACATATATATTTCTGAATAAGTGCAAAGCTTGCCCTGGAATTTCACTGACATGCTCACGGGGACTCAGATGCTCTTTTGGTATCATTGATGAAGCTGGAAAAAAAAAATTATTCACCCTGAAAGCAAGTAAAATTTTGCAAGGCTGCAGTTACCACTGGAGATACCTGTCTGATGAATGGGTTCATGAAAAATGCCCAGATCAACATAATACAGAGGTTATCATAAAATATGAGACCTTAATATAAGTCTAGGGAAAATTACCTTTTGGATGACAAATAGCATGACATTCACCCCCTAATAGGAGTAATCTAGGAGTCTCAATAGACACAGTCATCCTACCCAAGCACACATTTAGAAGCTGAAATTATACCGCATGTAATATTTTGTATATAACATATTGATAATAAAATTATAATATAAAAAAGAAACACACAGCAGAAGTGAAGTCAGGCAATTGTAGAGGCACACTGATGAAATCTATTAATTGTTTTCCATTTCTGCAGGATTTTTTTTTCCTCATTATGTATATGACAGTTTACTTTCTGCTTCTATGAAATTAATTTCTCAGAAAAAAGCCACAATATCCATTTTAATTTATTTGGATTATTTATTTATTTTTACCAGTGAGTTCTGAGCTTAACCTCAATAAAATTTCCTCATAGAAAACACACACACGTACACCAGTCCTGTATGAAGACGATGAATATGTTAGTTTTCATTTGTATGAGGTTAGGATTAAAGTAATACAGTCCTTAGACAGACAAAAGAGAGTGCTTTTTGAAATGGGTGGATCTTAAACCGTCTTTTTCACAGCCTCATTGAACTGGCTTCTGAAAGCTTGCCTGTCACCAGATGCAAGCAGGGCAACCTGCGTAAGGCTTTGTTGGTATTCTTGCTGTGTTTTGTACTGCTCTGGGTGCCTGCAGCAAAGCCTTTTTCTCTATCTCATGTTTATGTTGTGTTTTGTTTTGTTTAGCATAGTTCTTCAAAAAAACCAAAATAAAGCAAAGTGAAACAAAACCCTCAAGTCTGTTGCTTAAATTATTTTAACATAATAAGGCCCTTTATGAAGCAGGCAAAATGGATGTTTGCTGCTAGCTGACAACACAAAGTCAGGTCTGTTCGTTAAGGAGCCTGTAGAAGGAAATCTGATACAACACTTCCCCCCTTTTCCCATTGCTAGAGGAGTGACCAACTGCTACTGTCAACTCGCACCATCTACAGCAAAAGCTGCCTGCTCCAAGATCGTCTGTGCACCTAGTCTTTTCCACCCACTCCCTTGAACTCCCTTGAAATGCTAAAGCATGTGGGCACCCTGAAAACTGGTAAGGATATATGGTTGTACTAGTCTGTTTTGTTTGGTTTAGGTTTTTTTTAATGTTTTAAAAAAACCCGTTGTTTGTGCTTGCTAGGGCAGTGCAAAGTGAATGCAGGACATTTGTCTCACTGACTCGCAGGATAGCCACTTCCCTTTCATCAGTCTGTAAAGAAAACAGTATGGGAAAAAGACCAAAACTGGACTGTTCAGGCTCTGGAGTAGTATCGGGGTTGCAAAAAATGAGAATAGATATTTCACAAATTTCTCCCAGAAACACTTTCTTAAAGAAAAGTTTAAGTGACACCGTGAAAACAAGAGGCAGAGGCTGGTCCCTTGGCTCTTCACACAGAGTGATAGTCCAGTTTAGACCTTTCTTTTTTCTTTGCACCAGTGTGAGCAAAGTCAAGCTATAACGTTTTGTTGGGCTATTAGAAGGCCCACCTGCCAGGAAATGTGTATTAGACTGAAGTGCAAATACTACCAGTTTCCTGTAAGAAACCATCAGCAGACCTGCGCTACAGGGAAATAGTATTTCAGTTGTCGTTCCCCACACCAAAAAAACCAAATCCCCAATCTGCTAAACAGTGTGGTTGTTGTTTTCATCAAATTGTATTAATTGCTCCGCTTCAAAGACCAGGAGGTGAATCACCTCCCACAAAGGAAGAATATGTCCATGAAATATTGTCTTGAGCACCAGGAACTGCTAGCTATAAGGCTGTGTGGTGCAGGGCATGCTGCGGTGCCACACCTGATGGTACTCTTTCAGTAGGAAGTGTTAGCTCAAATATATCTTTAGTGTTTCCCAGGGTTTAAAAGCTGGTTCCAGGCCTTTTCAAGCTTGTGAAAGGTGAAGATATTCTTCCCTCACACTCTGCTAGTCCACTGTACATCACTCAGGCTCTAGTCAGCATAATGTATATCTATTGCCCCACTCTTCTCTACAAGCTGTCCATTGCAGTTTTACCACAAGTGACAATACAATACTGCCCTTTTTACCATCATTCTTTAAACAGCTGAATATTTAGCACTGATGATGTGAGGTAATTATATTTGTGTTAAGGTTTGGTGAAACGACAGTTTGTGCTTAGGGGTTACTGATTCAGCATCTTTGCAAAGTAAGATGGACAATCCTGAATGGCTTTTACTTACCGTTTGGAGGGTCTTCTTTCCATAATGACTGGAGGCACCTCATACCTTTTAATGCAAGTGGAGTTGATAGAAAATACAGTGATATGTCTTGATCTCCTCTGCTCATAATTCCTGCATGGCCTTTCAGAGTTATGTGCATTACCTTTGGCAAACATCAGTTCCTATGTATAGTTGAATTTCAGATGAATAGGCTATTTAAATATGTACTGTAATACTAGAAGGTGTTTGTTTTATTTTGCAATCTAACTGCCTGTGAAGTGTTATTTTTCAGAATCAACAGTTTTGATCCAGAGGCATTCTGAAAAACTATTGCAAAACACAAGGATATTATAAGGCTCTTTGGCAAAAAACCACAAATGCCTGTATCCACATCATATGTGCAGTGGTGCCTACTCAGAAGTGTGTGGGTTTATACAGTCCATTTTGACATGAGAGGAAGCCCACTAACAGAAATGCCTTAAATCATTGGAGGTTCAGTTTTGATGAAATTTCCTCAGTGTCACAACACAGCTGCACTGCAGCTATGTGAAGTTGAATCCACTGAAGTACATTTATGACTTTGTAATAATTGCAGTAAGTGGCATTACCATAAACAATTCCTCAGCCTTTTTCATGAATTTGCATTCAGGGCTGTATTGCTGAAAATATTGCGAAAAAAATACTACACCTTCCCTCTTTGCCCAAAGATCATAGTGACTAAACCAAGAAGTTCAGTGTTTGGTTTTGGTTTGGAGCTTTTTGTCTGTCAAGAAACTGAAAAAACACACTTGAGAGAAACTTTCCTCCCATATTCTCTGGGAAGTATTGAAGTTAGCCTGATTTCTGACTCTGCTAAGTTTAGGTAAGTAGTAGCTGAATCTGTACAACAGTCACAGATTCACAGATTGTCCTTCAGCCTGTCTCTGGTAACTCATCTCTTACATACAGCCTAGGCAAAAGTGGTACAGAGACAAGCATTCATAGGAGAGGTTCTACATACAGCTTTCTGGCAGTGAAATCTTCTGTCACTCTGTGTTCCTTCACAGTGTTTTACCTGGTAGTAGGTTTATCCCTAACATGTAACCATGATTGACCGTTTATTAACTCTTTCATTGCACAGCACTGTGAACAGAGCTTCCCCTAGGGAAGTCCATTATAACAAGTCCACTGGAGCTTTCTAAAGAAAATAGTGTCCTGGGTAGCAATCTGTGTGCCAAAGTCCAGCTCTGGGGATGTGGCACATCCAAACCATGCAGAGGAAGCAGAAATCCTGACAGGCTCAGAGAACAACAGCAATGACAGTGTGTGGAGCTGTACTCATTCAATTTACAGCACTTAGGAGTTGAGGTTATATTACACTGCAGCTTAATATTTCTGAGGGTTCTTGAATGTTTTGTTTGGTTTTTTTTTTCCAATATTGCAACTAAAGGGTAAGCCTGTCTTGTGAGTTTCCTGCCTCAGTTAAGTCCTATTTATGTTGCATCTTGCCAACATGTCATCCCATCAAGGTGTGTAAGAACTGTATCGTGAAGTAACGCTTTATGAAAAGAAAGCAGAGTTTCTAACTATCCATATTATCTCTTTGCTATGGAAAAAAGCACATCATCATCTCATAATTAGTATTCGCTTCTATTGTGTAATGTTGTACTCACTTTCCTTCTCCCTGACCTACTTTTCCTTGTCTTTAAAGGTGTAATTTTATTGTTCAGCTTCCTTTTTTAGATCATCCTACAGAGAGACAGAGTTGTTAGCCTTTGATTCTATCTATCTGGAGAGACTAGTGATCAAACCTACAAATCCACATAGAAAATGAGATGGTGAGCTTTGGACATATTGCATCATATTTTAATAAAGAAGCTGTACACAAGGCCTAGATGACACTAGTGAAAGGAGATGTAAACTTTGCTAGGAGACTGTGACCTGAAACCAATACACCTCCTGAGACCAATACACCTCTGTCAGGGTGGAAGAAGTGCTAGAAAATATAAGGTGCAAATCAATGGGCAGGAATGATCAACTGTACATATACAAGATGAGAAAAGCTGGAGAGTACAGTTATTAAATGGAAGAAGAGTTAGGGGTTATAACTGACCACAGGTAGAAGTGAAGATTTTCAGTACCCTCTCCCATAACAAACTATGAAGTATTGACTAGATAAGTGGTCAGTGAGGTGCACCAAAAACTGGATGGACTGTGGGGCTCAAAGGGCTGTGATCACTGGGCCAAAGTCCAGCTGGAGGACAGACAGTAGTGGTGTGCCCTAGATGTCAATAGTGGGTCCAGTACTTTTAATTTTCTTTAATGAGCTACATCCTGATGCAGCATGCATCTTCAGAAAGTCTGCAGATGATATTAAACTAGGAGGAATGGCTTATATACCAGATTGTGTTGCCATCCAGAGAGATCTCAACAGGCTGGGAAAATGGGCTGACAGGAACCTCATGGAATTCAACAAAAGAAAATGCGATGTCCTGCCCCCATGGAGAAATAAGCCCATACACCAGTACAAGCTTGGGGCCAATTGGATGGTAAGGAGCTCACAGAGAAAGAGCTTGAGGTCTTGGTGGACAACAAGTGAACCATGAGCCAGCAATGCATCCTTGTGGCAGAGAAGGTCAACAGACTCCTAGGCCTCATGAGGACGAGCCTCACCAGCAGGTGGAGGAAGATCCCTCCTCTCTGCTCAGCACTGGTCAGACACATCTGATTGCTGTGTGTGGGTCTTGGCGCCCCAGTACAAGAAAGCTATGGACAGCCTGGAAGGAGTCCAGCAAAGGATCGCAAAGATGAAGGGCTTGGAGTATTTGACTTAGTGGGAGTGAAGAAAACTGAGACTTTTCAGTCTGGAGAAAAGGCTCAGGGGGATCTTCACAGACTGCATAATTACTTGATGGGAGAGTTTAAAGAAGATAAAGCAAATCTCTTTTCAGTGGTGCCCAGTGACAGGCCACAAGACGAGAGAAGCAAGTTGAATAAAAGAAATTCCTTTTAAACACAAGATAGTTTTTTTACCATGAAGGTGATCAAACAGTGGAATAAGTTATCTAGAGAGGCTGTCTGTTTAGCCTGCAGAAGAGAAGGCTGAGGGGAGATAGGATAATAGCGTTCGTATTCCTAAGGCTAAATAATCTAGTCTACATGCTTATGAAGGACAGACTAGGAAATAGTAGACTAGCACTGGAGTAAGGAAGATTCAGATTGGATGTCAGAAAGCTACGTACTAGAGAAGCTGTGAATTTTTTTCTGACTCTTCTTAAATAGATACTTAAATAGATCAAAGAATATCTCCCAGAGATGGCACTGGTATAGTTGATTCTATGACCATGAAGAGGGATGGACTAGAAAATCTTTGGGGTCTGCATGGGAATTGATCAAAGCAGCAAATACAGGGAAGTGGTTTGTGGAAGTAAAATGGAACCAAGAACTTTATTTTAATTTGCATTGTCATAAGGGTTTAGGAATCAGGAGGGAAAGGGAAAGAAGAGGATAAGGATACTATACAGAAACTAAACGATTGACATCAGGTTCTCTCAACATACTTTAAACTAGAATCCACACCAAAATCAAACAAAAGTCACTGGTGAGCAGGCTTGTGATGAGCAGTTCAGACTATTGTATTTGAGATTTTTTTTCTTTTTTTCTTACTGTGATGGGGTATTTGTGAAATAAATAAAAATGTTATTTATGGCTTTTAAAGTTCTAGAAACATTAGCTTCTTCTGATATGTGTCCCCATGCTTCCATTCAAACCAATCAATCATCCACCTACTGGTCCAAAAAGAAGCTTTTATGTTTGAACTGTTCCACCAACAGTTTCACTAACAATTGATTTTTCTTTAAGGTCTATGATAACTGCCATATGAATAAAGCTGTCTTGTTTGTGACTAAATATAAAATCAAAATATGTCTAAAAGTCCTCAGAGCTAGTAAATATGCTTTACTACTTATAAATAGTATAAGTAGTAAATATAAGAATAAAGTACTTTAAGGAGTACAGTAGAGATGCAATTAAAGAAAGGGAGTAGCTAAAAGTGGATGCCAGTAAGGGGTAGAGGTACCAAGTTTACTCAGAAATTCCTATCATGGGGCTGTTGTGATATCAACAAACACAATTTTTAAGACAAGAAGTTATTCAATATTTAGTGATTGCAGTGAAATAATTTCCGTAAAAGAGGCTTTGTGTATGAACAATATTCTCCTCTACCTAGGATCATCTCTAATTATATTGAACATTACTTGAACAAGAGTAGGGATAAGAACTGAAAATTTTCTTCTCCCTTTATTTTTTTTTTCTTTTTCAATTAAACTCTCTCTTAGCCATGTTAAGCATTTATGATGATAAACTCTGGGATCATGTGATTGGCAGATGTGCTGAATTGCTGGAGAAAGCTGGATTTCAACTTTGAACTTTAGCTGCAGACCCACTTTATGTAACAAGTCAAAAGAGATGGTTTGGGGAAGCAAAACCGCTTTTCTGTTTACTGAGCAGTTGCAGCCATTAATGACACAGCTGCTGATTTTTTTTTCCTTTGCTAATGGGAAACCAATTATTTCTGTAGTAGTCTTCATATTTACACTTGCACACTTGCTTATTCATTTCAATTTATAATTTATCAAACTAGTTTCATTTCTTCATATCTCTTCTAGTAAAATAAATAATCCAAACCAGAGCATCTGAAAAAACCATAATGTTTGCGTGAGAGCTACTGGGACAGGTAAGATTCTTGGAGTCATTTGTAGAAAAAGAGGGAAGAAAGACAAACACGTAATTGGGAGACATCAGAAGCCTTGCTTGTAAGGCAAAATCTTGCAAGAAAAAAAAAAAAAAAAATCACTGAGTTTCAGCACAAGGCCACTTCCAAACAGCCTTCTTGTCCAGTGACTTTGATCAAGCCTTTCTTAAGAACAGCTGACTGATCTTTCCTCTCTAGCATCTGCTGGGCAAACTTCACATGCTGTCCTTTTGTAGTCAAATATTTTACAGTTTTTAGTCTTATTTTTCTGACAGTAGCTTTTTGTCAAGGTATAACTCCGTTCCCTTGTGTTCATGTAGTCAAATTTGTGTTGCAGAAAGGGTTGTGTGTTAATTCTTTATGTTCAAAAAAGAATTCAGGTTACAGGGATCTGAGCAATGCTGTTGCACTTGGTCTGGAACGTCTTAACATCAAGTAATAATAGAGAAATTCAAGTCTGCTACTGCAGGTTTTCTCTTCACACTCCCACCCTGAAAGCAGCTGTACCAGGCGAGTAAAATGAAGCAGATATGGAGAAACAAAAATGATAGCAGGTCATTAAAAATATTTACACATCTTTTCTGGTGGGAGATGACAGTATGACCTTTGTATCAGTCTGTGGATATTGGACATCCATGCTCTGTTTCAGCAGACCTGAGCCTAGTATGGAGAAAATTGAAGAAAAGTGTGAAGAGAAGGTCAGGAGTTAAAAAAGAATTTGAGAAAATAAGTGCAAAGTGGGGTGTTTTCTCTGTTTTCTTTCTCCCTTTCTTTCTCTATGTTTCATTCTTCTCTCTCTTATTTCCCTTCCCTTCCCTTCCCTTCCCTTCCCTTCCCTTCCCTTCTGTGAAATCTTCTGAAAATTTATTTTAGTTTTAGCTTCCTATGTAAATCTAAAAGAGGATCAAGCACTTCTCCTAGGATTTCTGCAGTATGGTTCATTGAAACCTGGGCAAATCTAAACAGGTAGATTTTGCACTGCTCTGATGCCGCACATTTGTCTTCACTGTATTGGATTTTTCTTTCTTTCTTTCTTTTTTTCCTGCTTCCATTTTTATATTGTACAGCTTACTGGAAGTGTATCGCATGAAGCTGTGTAAGCTGATTTAAGCCTGTATCAGTGAATAAATGCGTAAAAGGAGGGGGGAAATAAAAAAAAGCCTAAATAATATTTTCCTTGGAAGGGATTTTTGCTCTGAATATAGATAGTATAGCTAATACCTAGTAACTGATTGAAATTTTTGGCAGCTCATTCGGGAGCAAGAATGTGGTAGAAGAAAACAATGAATTAAAAGTCTGTAATTCTGAAATGCTTTAGAGTTTTATCTGATGCCAATTCCATCAATTGCAATATGTGTCCATTAGTACTCATACAACTCAACCGTGCAATGAAATAACATATTAGCATTTAACCTGAAAAAATGAAGTTATTAAAAATTTACATAAAATTATGGAGTAAACGCCAAACAGGTCGCCCTAGAAATGTATAATTACGCTCAGCAGTTCTGTCAGTATACATAGAAACAATTTTATTCCTAATCATCTTCTGCTTTTATTCACTCAGGAATGTATCATTAAAATTTCTACAGAACAATGAACCTTAATAGGTGCTAATGCAATTGTGAATTGTGGTAATTGTTACCTAAATTAATCTCTGTACATTCAGTTTCTTGTTGCCCTATGTGAAAAAGATAATATAAGAACTGAAATATGTATAAAATATGCTGTTCTTGTTAGGCAGAATTGTGTTACATTTTACTGAGAGGTTTCTATGGATAAATCCACTAGGATCATTAGATATGTAACTTTAATTGTTGTTTATATGTAATTTTAATTTATTACATTATTTATTTTTTCTTTACATGTGGGAATTTAAAATGGAATAATATGCATTAATATATACAGTGTGTAATATCCTTCCATGTAAAGGGATGCGAGCAGTAATCTATTGTAGTTTTGTTCTTATTTTTGTGTGTCCCAGACATTTATCTATTACTGTACATGAAAGTGATATGTTTTGTTGGTAGGATTTTAAAGTAATTTACAAGACTAACCTAAATGTTGGAAAATTCTTCTGGAAAATATGAGGAACAGTAAGCAATTCACTTTAATGATAAGTGAAATGCAACTATTGCTTGGGTGGAACAAGAGTAGCTGTTCACCAGGATACTCTTCTCCTGGAGACAAGGCAGGAAGATTAATACCAAATTTAAACTACAATTTGAGGATTTTAGGAAGACAGAAAATAATTATGCAGACTGGAATTTATCTACCTTCCAATGCAAACATCACCAGAGGATACGTGAAGACCAAAATACAGTTTTGTTGATGTGAGGTGACCTCAGTCCACCTTCCATAGCTTTTTTCAGAGAGAAAGCCCCCTTAGCTTGTCTAGCAGAGATTGCTCCTTTCATTACAAGGTCACAGCTGTGACACTGATCCTCATCTGATGAGACTGTGTTTCTTTGACAGTATCTTCCTCTAACTTGCTGTTTTACTTTTTTGTTGTTGTTGTTATTTTTCTTTTTTTTTTTTTTTTTGGGCACAACCTGGTTTCCACTTGGACTGTGTTCAGAATTTTTCTTTAGGTTCTCTCTTTAAGAACTAAGTACCAAACCTCTCTTCTTGCCAATACAGCTCTCCTTGGACAGATAATCCATACATTTTATTCATTGGCAGTCTGTTCCTACACTTGCTCCTTCCTGTTCCATACTTGTCCACTACAAGCAGCAGAAGGTTTCACTAAGGAAAAGATTATGAATCTGTAGGGTTTGGGGAAAAAAATATATTATTCTAGTGCTACTTTTGTTCAGTTACTGGAATACTTTCATCCTTTAATCCCATTCATCTCGTCTGTTGCAACCATGACCCTATCAACTGCAAAGTATAACTATTATATAAAATGTGAATGATAACATATCATTTAACACACTAGAGGGATACAAAGCTTGTGTGATTGGAGATCTTAATGCTGAGATTTTGTCAAACTAATGACTTTTTAATAGAAATATTGATGTTGATAACATGATTGGAATAACAATTTAATTTGAAATGAATGTCTGGAAGGTCAGACAAGAGATATGAGTGAAAAGGCAATTTCTTGAATAACTCAAACGCTAGCAGCATTCTAGCAATCAAACATTTTTGCTTATTCTTGTGACTTACTATGTGAATTCTCACAGCTGTGATGGAGTTTAAGTGTAATATATTTATTTATACATTTCCTCCCCCTAATGCGCCATATTTTCATAAAAAAGTATGTGTAGGGTTTTGTGATGATTTACAAACCTGACAAATTCTGTGTTGGAGCCATAGTACTCCAATATTGTGTGCCCATCTGGAACTTGTAGGAAAAGATTACTGTGGGGTCTGAAAATTATTGCTCTTATCTATGCATAGTCAACTAGCAATTTCTATTTCAAATGATTCTGCTTGAACACATGTTCCTTGTCAAAAATGACGAGGAATTTAATTTCCCTTTAATAACATTTCCAGCGGGGAGAAAAAACTCCCAAAGCTCAGTGCTTCACTGGGAGCAAAATCCAAAAACAACAGGTAAACCCTTCAGATATGAACAGGCATGCAAGGGTAGAGAAAACAAAAGTGGAAAGGGATTATTCAGTTTTGACAAACCCGTGTACTGTGTAAATTCTGTAGATCAGAGGAAATTACTCCATGCTGGGCTAGAGAAGGAGAAATTGCTTGGCCTCATTTTTTTAACGGACCATTGTTCTTAAAAATCACGTCTTCAGTGACTCACATAGTCTAGAGACTTCCATGAATGCATCAGAACAGGAGATAAAATACCTGAACCCCACATGTATCCCCACATGTATCCATGTGACTTTGCAACCCTCCACAATGTTATTGATTTTTATGACTTTATAACTCAGTCATCTCACTGTTACACACTCCCTAACTCACATAGCTTTGAATGGCCTCTAGAAGGCCAAGAGTTCAAATCACCTTAGATAATCAGCAAGGACTTTAGATGTCTCACTGTGGGTATGTGATGCTTTCTCCAAAATAAAGTATGGGCACATGTAGTCATCACCAAAAAAATCTTAAGATTTTTATATAAGTATAACACAGACATATATGAAATATGAGTTATTCTTTGCTCCAAAGCAGAAATTCCTGGCATTGGTGTAAATTCATAGTAAACCCCAATATAGTTAACTAAACTAACAAATATGAACATGGTGTAGTGTTTGATCTTGCTTAACTTAGAAAATAGCAACTTTCTAACTTTGGAAATGTATCATTTTATAAGAAGCGGTTACATTTACATTTTGTGAAGGAAATGCATAGTCTTTTGCACTTTTCATTGGGAAAAGCAGTATAGAAGTTTTAAATGTATTTCACATTTGAGTGTTTGCAGTAGTTGTTCAAAATGTCTGTGATAAGGAAGTTTGATTTCAAGCCTGGTCAATGTGTTCCTTTGTTCCTTCCAGTTGTGGCTTTGTAATTGGCTAGTGGTCTCAGACAAACTGTTTTTCTTTCCTTGTGCAAATTTTCTATTTTATGAGTTTTGTCAGTCTCTTCTAATGTTGTGAATTGATAAGGACAAAAATAATAACAATAAAAAAAAAGTGGTAGCATTTTATTTCAAATATGCTTATATCTACCTGTGCACAAATGTAAGTTGCACTTGATAGCTCTTAGTCCATCCTCATACCTCCCTTCTACCAGAAGTATGAAGGAGTTTTGAAGACCTTGCTGGATTGTCTGCACTATGTGGAATTTGTAAAAGGTCCTCTCATCTTTCAAAGAGTAACTTTTTTTTCCAGCCTGTTGTGACTGTTTGGATGAAAGAGCATAATTCAAAATGTCATTTGTTTGTTGGTAACATTAATAAAAAATAAAGTTGAGAAACAAAATTGGCCACAACCTTGAGATGTTCAGAAGACTATTATAAAAATAGCAACCTTTAGGTTGGAGTTACTGAAAAATACTGTAGGTTTTTGTTGTTTCATTTGCTTGCTTGTTTTTTTTTTCTGTATAAAAGAAGAAAATTAAATTAAGGGACAATAAGAGATAATTACCTAGAAACTATTATAAATGAGTTAGCTGGTCTGATAACATACAATATTTGTAGATATTTCTTATGGTGGCAGACAGCATGGATTAAATCATATTCATTGGAAAAAACCAACAACAAGAAGAAAAGACTCAGGTAACAGATAACTATCTCTAGAAAGCCTGGATGGTGCTACCCAGGCTTAGTTCTTAAGAAGAGCCTGTGTCAACTGCAGTCAAAATACGTTGGGCTTTAATGTTTTGGACTGAATTGTTCATACTGATATGGAAGAAGTATGTAGGCAAAAGAGATTGAAGTTTTGCTGCTGAACTAACTGACTCATCATAGATGCATACAGACAGATGTACTATTCACTGGACAGGTTATTGTTTCCAGATTTTTCAGCTTGGTTCAAATAACCACAGTAAATGCGAGCAAAGTGAAGGTCAGGTAATCCTTTACAAAGTAGTTGTTGGAAGAAACTGCTATGCATCTAGCAAAATATTTGACATATTTGACTAGGAAAGACCATTTCTTCACTGTTTTGGAGGAAAGGTCAAGAACAAATTACTGGGCAAGTTTGATGTGAGCTGCAAATAGACAAAGTGCAAACTGTGCTGAGAAAGAGGAGTCTTTGTGATACAAATAACACAGGGAAAGAGGCTGAGTATTGCATAACTTTCATTTATAAGCCATCCAGTAGTATGTTTGTTATTAATAGCAGTGAGAGTAACATAAATTTATTATCAGAATATGAGAAAAGCCTGCATTTCTTTGGGGTCTACCCCACTGCCTGTTCTTATATACAAAAGTATTTAGACTTGGAGGATATCTTTATTATGCTTGGTATCACAGACATTTCTTTCCTGAGATCCCCTTTTCTTTATAATACAGTATGTACTTTCTGTGTGTCAATGTTACAGCACAGTTCATGGATTGAAAGACTTCAATCCTTCAGGATGAGAATGTTCTGTCACATACAGTGTGTAATGACAGCTTTTCACTGTCTGTAAAATATGCTGATTTATTATCAGATTATAAAATAGCCAAGATTGCCATTCAATTTTGAAACACTTTCTCAGACAAGCACAAAAATATTTGCAACATGAAAATTGCACACAGATTACAATGGAGTCAGTGAAGGCTTACTGTCACCCCATGCTTTGCCTGTCTATTATATTTACTTGTTACTTCAGGTCTTGACCTTAGTCCTTGCCTGATATGTTGTTATCCAATTGCTGTGGCAAGCTATGTCCAAAATTGAGTAAGTCATACTTTGAAAGTCTGACTGTTTCATTTGAAGTAATAAATCAGTTTTCTTGTGTAGTTGCCCTGCTGGGATTAACTTCCATTGAAAAAAAAAAAAGAAACAACCCATATTTTTTATCACTGTGATTGTGTACAAGCTCTCCATTCTACAAAGAGCAAATTGTTATGCCAAAATCAAGTAAAACAAGTCCAAGTTGTACCTGCTTTAGGTAGACTATCTATGAACCTGACCAGAAGTGTAGAATTATAACAATAATTCAGACTTCCTTTCAAATTTTGCAATTGCAATTTGAGATGGGCCTGAAGTATAGATATTAGCCAAACAGCTGGCTCTGAATCCCTCACAGGACTGAGTGCCTTCAAATCAGCTCAGGTTGTGAATGTAGCTTCAGAGTACCCATTTATTTGAACACGAATGCAGGAATCACATTATTGAACTTTAGAGAGTTTGATAACACTTCTTACTCAAATGTCATGAAAAAGGAGGATGGAAAAAAATCAGGAAATAAAAAAAGAGATCAGTTGCCTCTTGTGAGAAGTTGGAATATGGTAGTTGTGACGTTGTTTCCACTGCCTGTATTTTGGTGTCTGACAGCCAAAGAGCAATAATACTGGGATTTCTTTATATTCTAGGTTCAAATACTTGGGTTTCATGGCTACCCATAGTTTAGCAATGACCAGTAAGGACACAACACAGTAACAGCTGGCTTGTCAAGATCCCTTTTTTTTTTTTTTTTTTTCTCACACATTAAAATCTTTGAAAGGATCAACTTATCAGAAGAGTAAACTGGGAACTGTAGAGTGAATTTGTCTTTTCTTCGGTTGGTGAAAAATGTTTAAAACTAAGAAATTTTCCTTGTACTTCCAACAGTGCAAGTTTAACATACAAGTGTAACATCTCATGTCCCCAAACCTCCCCTTTTCCCTGTCTTTACTGCTCACCACTTCCCCTCCGCCCCCCCTCCACCCGGCCATCCTGATGTTTCAGAAACGTGATGTATGAGATATTCAAGTCTGTATACCTCATTTAGGTGACAATGTTGTAATGAGAACTGAAAGAAATTACTGGTACAACATGAACACATTCCTGTGACAGGGACTGTAAATGAGGATGGTAAAACTGACACCTTTTTTGAACCTGTTTTCTACATTGAAAACAGAAATCTTAAAAGCTGATTCCTGGGGGCACCCCTCGTGGCAGCAAGTATACATATAACATTTGTATTCCAATTCAGAAAAATAAAAATGAAAATGCTTCATTGAAAGCTGACAGCTTTAACAAACTTTAAAGGTTAGCCTTGATGCTAGTTAGCATATCTATTCATGTCTGTATCAGTCTATTGAATTACTCAGGTGAACATGCACACAAAAGCAAAACTAAGGAAAAAACCTAAGAAAGCCAGCATTAATAATTCATAAATACTAGAGCCTTCTGACCGGCTATTTTTTCAAGGTGTTGGAAGTCTGCTAAGAACTGAATCCTGCTGGCTCCTAAGTTACTTCAGAAGCTCACAGAGTGACCCTGCCCAAGAATGTTAATGTTGCTCTAAGTGGTTAGCTACCAAAACATATCGTGGATTTTCATCCCTTCAAACACTTCTTCGTGTTTTTTTGGATTAGTATAAGGTAGGGCTTTTCACAAAATATTTAACTGACAGTTTTTGTATTTGAATTTCACAAGCCCCTGCAGACCATAAAGAACTCCAAATTCATCCATAATCCTCTATTACAAAGTAAATCAGAATTTTTGAACAGATTCCAGATGCCAGTTATATAAGGTTACACATATAATAAGGATACACAACCTCCTTCTCTGCCTCAGCTGCACCAGTAGTGATACCACTCTTCACAGGTTAACCTGTCTTAAAACTTTTTAGGAGGAGGAAGGTGGAGTAAATTAAAATTTTGACTATTAAATCTTTCAATTGAAGGCTGAAACTATTAACATTTTCCAGAACTAACTATTTTTCTGAGAAGCAGTTACAGTGAATATTAGGCAGTATTTATGAGGGATTGAAATGCAAGTTTTTAACAATTAAAATAGTTTAGCGAAACTAAACACATGAGCAGTGAGCTCATAATAGGAGCAGACAATGCATTTCAATACTAACCCCTCCACGCAAATAGGATAAAAAAGAGGTGAGTGGCAAATGACAGAATAAAGACTATTTCATCAAGGCTCAACTCAGACTATTTCAGTCCAGACATAATCTAAGGTACAATCTACTCTGCCACAATGAAAACATACTTTTCAGTGGCAGCAAGGCAGTGCAAGGTGCTCTCATAACAACCAACATCTTTGCCATGCTGGCAACAAATAGGATTTTCAATGGGGATGAGTTGAAGATTGTACCTGGAGTCTGTGGCTCAAGATATGCTGTGCAGAGCATCACTGGGGCAGATTCATTGACAACACAGACCTTATGAACATCAAACTTGCCTTTGGCAGAAGTTTACTGAATGGCGTCTCTTTAGGCTGATGTAGTATTACAGCCTTTATTATAATGTTCATCTCCATCATCAGGTTATTAAACCAGCCTCTGGATGTTTTAAGAATCTACATGACTTGAAATCATTGACATGAGATATACCATGTCGTTTCCTGTGGGACACACAGGAATGCTGTAGTCAGGACTGCAGGAAAAAGTTTAGAGGTTGGTTGAACACTGCTTTCAAATAACTGTTAATATGCTAATCCCAAATATTTACAATGGTGCAATCTTTTTCCCATGATGAGCTCATGGATATGTATCTTATGTTAAAATAGACACAAGTAGAACTACAGAGAAGAGAAATGAAATACTAAAAGTAATAGAAAGGAAAAATAACACAAACGGTACTCTATTGATAATGGTAGAGGTTTTTATCCTCCTACAAGGGCTTAAGCAGTCACTTAATTGCAAAAAAAAAGTTCATACCATGGGATTTCTTAATCTACCTACTTTAGTAGATTTGTTCCCCCTGGTCTACTGAGACTGCAAAGTA
>JAVFHW010074381.1:118424-134133 GCA_032159205.1 Eurystomus glaucurus suahelicus | reverse complement strand
CTGCAGGGTGAGGGACCCGGGCTGGTTCCACCCGGAGGAGGCATGGTTCTGGGGGCACCAAACAGCTGTCCCTCAAAACTTGTGGGGCTGTCATAAGGAAGACAACACTAGGGTCTTCACAGCGGTGCCTAGCGGGGAGACAAGAGACAGTGAGCATAAGTGGAACCGGAAGGTTCTGATGGGATGTAAGGAAAACCCTTTTCCCCAGAGTACAGTCAAGCAGTGGAGCAGGCCGTCTGCCCAGAGAGGCTGTGCAGGCTCCAGCCTTGCAGGGTTGCAAGCTCAAAGGGACAATGCCCTGAGAGACCTGGTCTGAGGTCCCTGGTGACCCTTCTGCAAGTAGGAGACCTCCTGGTGTTCCTGTTAGGGCTGTATTCTCCTGTGATCCTATAATTTAAAAAACTTTTTCAGCTAATATCGATTTTTTTTTGTTTGAGCTTTATTAAAACTAGATCTAGTTTGGATAGTAACATGAGTTCAAGTGTATCCTTTAAAATAAATTCAGTGTGAAATGTGTATGATGGCTGATCTCAGATCTGAACTTGTCTGTCAGCAAACCGAGGAAGAGTAAAACTATTTTTTTCACAATGAATGAGTACGGTCTAAATATTAGAGGACAAATCACTTTCCGAATGCTTTCGATCTCTGACATCTCAGCATAGGCTGCCGGTTAGTACTTGTCCACCGAGTAACCGCTTCAGACTAGCACCAAGTCGTTTCACAGAGGTTGTGGAGAGCCACCTTGAGGTAGACATACGTCTGTTGCAAACCTGCTCCGGACCAAGTCCAGCAGGTTGCACAGGACGAGCTCTGTAACCTGTCACCCTCACTGCTCCTGCACCTCTGGTCACACTGTCCCCTTTCAGATCTTTTCAAACCTAGACCCCGGGGATGTCCTTTCCAGCACTTTGCTGAGAGTCCTAGACCAAGTATGGCTCCTCTCTGACGCGGTGTACAGTATACCCAGCCTGCTTTGTAGTCTCAGCGTCTTTCAGCACTGCAATTTCAGAAGTGCTCCTCAATGATCTGCTGAGTTACTGCTTCCAGTTGTTTCTAGCTAGGGTCCTGGGCATCTCTACAGGTGACAGCATTGGACGCTGCAGTAATCTCTTAGCAAGCCTCTATTTTAAACCGATGACAACAGCAGGGTCTGTCAGATACATCTGACCTCACTGAGAGCATTTCTTGGGTGATAGTCTCAGAGCTCTCAGGACTGAGGAGACAACCCTTCGTTGTAAACATCTCTTAAGCCTAACAATCTTTTTCACCCTATTAATGTGCAAAGACATTCTTGACTTGGGAAGCCACACCAGTGACCTGGTACACTGAATTTGCTTCAGCGAGGCATAATTTCTTAGTTTGTTTTCTTTAAAAAATATGTTAGAGGTTTTCAGAAATTTATCTCCTGGTCCATATTTATGAAATAGGAATTGTCTCCACTTTTTGGACTGAGCACAGTGGATGTAGTGTGTGCCATTTATTCTCAAAAGGTAAAAATCCTTCATATGTCTGCATCTTTTTTTCTCTCTACATATATGAATGAGGAGGAATGCAGAAGAATAGCTTGAGTGGTAAATGGCAGCTTTGAGTTCTCTCGTGAAATTGGGTTAGACGCGCTAAATGGTACATTCTTAGAAGTATTGCAGGGTCTGTATCTGATGTACTACAGTTTCAGTGCCTGATGAAATAGGTGGAAAATCCAGGACTGACTCATAGCTTTGAAAGATGCTGATATTAACTATTACTTTGATGAGTTTCCTATTCCAGTGAAAAGTTACTTAAAATGGATTAAAATCAGTAGGCCAAACTAACTCCTAGTGGGTAACAGTGTCTGTGTACTAGCATAACATATAGAAACACCTAAATAGTAAGTATGGAACCGTGTGAACACATTAATCCTTTCACATGCAAGCTTTTGGTTTTGGCTTAATGACACAGCATTCTGGATTTAGGGCTTCTTGTCATCATACTTTTCAGTTTGCCCCATTATTCCTGCACCTCCTAGAATCAGATGGTGCTGAAGGCCATGAGGGATTACCAGACACCTGATGCATCTTATTTCAAACCATGGTATCAACACCAGGGTCCTTATACAGCAGAGGAGGTGCAGGAAGGAAAGCTCTGCCTGCCGCAGGTCCTGTTCCCATTTTGAAGGTGCCAGCTCTGCATACATGATATATTTGACGCCTAATAAGTGGACTGAACTTTAGTGGAGGTTAGGCTCCACTGCTTGCTCTCTTGGTCTTTTCCTCCCACGTTTTTAATACATTCATGAAAGAAAAGAAAAAGCAATAAAGAAATGAGACATCCTTTTTGTGTTTCAGCATTCCTGGCCATGAACACCAGAGTAAGGCTGCTGAATGTTCCACCGGAAAGTGGAAGTTACACCTTCCATTGCCACAGGACACCTAAACAAAGTAGGCGTACTGAACTGTCCTCATATGTGCCAAATAACGAGTATCAACATTCACTTCTGTAAATGCAGCTCTGTGTAATCTATGCATTTGATGGAAAACTGGTAGGCACCAGACCTCTGGTGGGTCAACTGTTCAGTGCTTGAAGACATCCTTGATCAAGGGGTGTGATGAGGTGAATATCACACAGCAGCAACACTCAGACGTGAATAAGTGGGTTTTGCCGTTATATTTGGCAGCGGTGGTCTAATGCCAGTGCTGCTTACTCGTGCCTCCCATAGCAGGAGAAGGCTGGCCTGCGAACCCTTTTCTTCACTGGCACCCCTTAGCATACGAGCCTCAGCCAAACCGATGCTGCATTGACAGTAAAGCTCTGACCTCTAGTGGACGTCTGAAATATTGCTGCTACCAAAAATGATTAATAGTCCCCTGGCAAATAATACCTACATTCAGATTCTGTTTTCAGTGTTCTTCATTAAAATTTAGGAACAAAAAAAGTAGATGCTGGTGTTCCCTACATGAAGAAAACCCCTGAAACAGCCTCATAATCTTATAAAAAGTCAGATACAGAGTAGCAAGAAAATAAGAGTATAAATAATAGTATATTCGATAATAATGAAGGCAAGTAGCCTAGGAGAACATTAACAGATGAAAGTGCAGACAGATTACACCCCTGTATAGCTGGTAATAAACATTATTTTGTTATTTTGTGAGGGAAAAAATAGCATAGCTCCAGCTGAAGAGCAGCAGACACTGACATCACATTTTGGCCTACGTTATGAGTAGACTCAAGCTTTCTACACCAGAAAAGGCGTGCAAGCAGTGGCAACAGCCAGCCCAGACACAGGGCTCTTACATTTCCCCAGCCTGTCTGGTGCTTTCCTGGCCTGTGCTGCATACCTGGACTTCCCATTAGAAAGACCCTTTTAACCAAAGGTTTTTAGCCTTTTTACCAGTCCTTTCAGTTTAGATGGAGTACTCCCACCCTTCAGTCTTTCTAAATCCATTGGAGCTTCTCCTCTTCCCATTCTAGTCTGCCATTCAGTCCTCCACCTTTGCAGCCCTATTGTCCTCAACCAGCAAGCCTCTTCCACCAGATATGGCATCTCACAAAATAATAATAATAATAACAACAACCACCTATTTTACAAAATCTAGAAGTTTTAGGATGCAAGGCTCTTTTCCCAGCTTCCTCTACAAACCCTCTGGCTAAAATCAAGCTGATTTTGTTTTTTCCATCAGACCAACAGGTCACCTGCCTACCCTTTGTACTATGTCTTTCCACTGAACCTGACACAGATGCTGCTGACCCCCATGCCTAGTAAACCAGACAGCTCTTCCGTTCATATACTTTATTCTGTGGCCGTAGAATGCCACCTGCCAAGACCAAACATCCACGATCTATAGGCAGCACAGACACTTAACTGAGAAAGAAGCAAGGTAAGTATTTTTGTAGCATCATCTTCTTCTAAAAAAATAAACCAGCATATCACAAGTCTCAGCTGAAAATGATGCTGTGGGAACAGGAACAGTAGTCTTCTGTATTCCCACAAATATAACTGAAATGCTACAGGATAGAAAACACGTAATTGGCTACATAGAGCTGATCATACAGAATGTTGTGCAGATGAGCACAGAGCCCTTATTTCTGTCATCTTTTCAGTTTTTGAGCTAAAAAGGGCTGAAGCACTTCTCACTCTGTTTGTGGTTGAGCTTTTGTACGGACAATGGCACACTGCATCGACTAGCCAAAAGAGTTTGTTTGTGTTGATGAATTCACACAGCTAGTGCATTTTTCATGCTGCAGGTGCTAGTCATAAAAAGAAAGAAATCAGAAATGTTGATCTAATAATAAAGCATCTTTCTAAGAATAGATTAATATTTTTCTCCTGTTCTAAGAAAAGAAAGGATTGCTTTAGAATCATATAATAGTTTGGGTTGGAGGGGACCTTTAATCTAGAGATCTAGTCCAACGGCCCTGTAATGAGCAGGGACATCTTCAACTAGATCAGGTTGCTCAGAGCTCTGTTCAACCTGACCTTGAGTATTTCCTGGGATGGAGCTTCTACCACCTCTCTGGGAAACCTGTTCCAGTGTTTCACCATCCTCATTGCAAATAATTTCTTCCTTATGTCCAGTCTAGATCTACCCTCTCTTAGTTTAAAACCATTACATCTCGTTCTATCACAACAGGCCTTTCTATGGTTCTCATCTTTCTTATAAGCCCCCTTTAACTATTGAAAGGCCACAATAACGTCTCTCTGGAGCCTTCTCTTCTCCAGGCTGAACAACCCCAACTCTCTCAGCCTGTCTTCATAGGAGAGGTGTTCCAGCCCTCTGATAGTCTTTGTGGCCCTCCTCTGGGCTCACTCCAACAGATCCATGACCTTTTTATGTTGGGAGCCCCAGAGGTGAACACAGTACTCCAGGTGGGGTCTCACAACAGTGGAGAAGAGGGGTAGAATCACCTTCCTCCACCTGCTGGCCATGCCTCTTTGATGCAGCCTTCTGAGTGGCCTTCTGGGCTGCAAACGTACATTGCCAGCTCATGTCCAGCTTTTCAACCACCAGTACCCACAAGTCATTCTCCTCTGGGCTGCTCTCAATCCTTTCATTCCCCCAGCCTGTACTGTTACTGGAGGTTGCCCCCACCCAGGTGTGGGACCTTGCACTTGGCCTTTTTGAACCTCATGAAGTTCACATGGGCCCACTACTCAAGCTTGTCCAGGTCCCTCAAACCTTTAGAGGTTTAAGAGAGATGGCTATTTTCAGTCAACTCTTTCTTTTTCTATAGGTAGGAGGTTGAAAGAAGTACTTTTGAGCACACATACTCAAAGAGGGTAAGAGCCCCCATAGACAAATAACCAAGTACAATAGAGGCCAAGGGGGAAGGAGAAACACTGTACCCAGCAACTCTGCCTTCCTTTTCTTCAATAGAGGGTAGCCCCTACCTGATAATGTAAGTGGATATCACTTTCTACAACACCTTGTAATCTGGCATCAACTAAAAAAGCCAATGCAACTGGGTGTTTGGGATGAGGACACTACTGACCATATTTGAAACTGGTTGTTTGAAAAGGCTCCTTTATCTCCATCTCACCTCAAACACAGTGCTAATTTCCCCAGCAGGTTTGCTTTCATTGACACATTTAAACAGAAGTATTCAACAAGTTCAAGTACTTTTTCCTCTTTACAAATGATTTATTTACACAGCTGCCTAGATTCCTGTACCGCATTTACCTGGCCATGTGATACCTCAGTTAAAGACAGTCACGTGTACTATCTTAATCATAGCATTGCATATTGGGGTTTCATCTTTTAAACAAGGCATGCATCTCCTGCTCATCTCTGTCCACCAAGACTGACTAATAGAGTTCCAGACAGGAAAAGTTTTTCTTTTTTTGTCTTCAACATGACAATACTACACCAAGTTATGCTCCCGAGAGATTCACCATAGTGTACATCACAAAAAAAAAAAAAAAAAAAAAACACCAAAACAAAAAAAAACCCTAAACAAAACAAAGGGCAAAAAAATCAATAAACTTTCAATGCCCATTCTGTATTCAGACTGTGATGAGCTGTAAGTGTGCAAAGAATATGTGTCTGGGACAGTCAGATTCCCCCCCCTCCCCATTCCATGCCAAAATCTGCATAATTAACATCTTACTGGGAGCTGAGAAGGGCAGTCTGAAGCAGTTTGTGGGGGGTGGCTGATAACACATCAGGGAACCTTCTGCTACACTCCAGCTCAAAAGCACTGGGAGGCATGCTGATTTCCCCACCCCCCCCCCCCCCCCCCCCCCCCCCCCCCCCTTTGTTTTTTGTTGTTTCATTTAGTTTTTGTTTTTAATAAGAGCTGCTGAAAGCCAGATTTTCTTGGCAATGCTGTCTTTCTTTCAGACCAGAATTTTATCAGGGTAAATTTTTCAGGATTCTCTCCTGGGATTCCTGTGTGTCTATAGGCCCAGCGACTGAAACCTTATTGTGCATTCACAGCAGCTCTGACTGGCTGCTGTGCAGCTGGGAATCCTAGACACATTCACAGTCCATATGCACCACGGCTGCAGAACACCCAGCTCTGTAAATCCTGTTTCCAGGCCAAATTGGATAGATTGTGAATGCATGTTCAACTGAAGTGTGTGTGCCAGAAGGTCTGCAGTGTCAGAGTTACTACCCTTGAGCATACACCTTTGTCCAGGAATGCCTGGAAACCTTACTTAGGAGTATGACTTCAGACAGACACACAAGGTTGGAAAGTTATATTTGCTAATAATTTGAGCCAGAAGAACAGCGGCAAGTCCAAGCATCAAAACCCCCAGGTTCTGACTCTTCATCCACTCAGCACTGCAGCCCTCTGACTGCTGCTAGTAATAGTCTCATGTGAGGCTTGGTTACAAAGAAAAAGTGGGAATTTCTTTTAATGTAGCTGGTATTTATCCTCACTTACCTTAGTTCCTTCATATATGTTTTCTGCTGTATCTGTTAATGTGCTGCACAGGGACCCCTCTCCTCCAGCAGAATAAGACTACTGAAAAACAGTCTCATTTTGATAGCTCTCCAATCCAACCAAATGACATTAAAGACTGCTTTGAATGATGACATTTGCTTTCCCACACAATGCTAAAGGGAATTTTTGAACAGCTGAATGTAACCTGATGAGCCTAATATCAAAGAAGCTGATTTTTATTTTGTTGTGTACTAAACTTTCTTAGAAATGCCAACAAAATCTAAAAATCAAATACTTCATACCACTGAACAGCTGTGTGTTATAATGAAAGAAGAACATAGTCTTTCCTTAACTCAGATAGTGCCAGTTATGCAATTCACTGGGTAATTCTGCAGCATGAAGAAATATAACTCACAACGAAAGCGTATGTGTTGCCCTATGTCAAGTGCCTCTCATATCTCAGCATAAGACTGTAATGGAACTTCTATTGCAGAGGTGTGCCTAGCTGGGTGAAATAATCTGATACTTTATTAGTACTTTGGTGTCTTCTGTCATAGATGTAACAGAACAGATAACCTGAGAATGAAAACTCAGATAGTCAACACAGACCTTCAATGTGTAACTCTGAGGTTTTGCATGTGCATTTTCCTGCCTTAAAAAAAAAAATCGATGAGACTGGCTTGTACCTAAATAGGTTAGACATGAGATGGGGATGGGGTTACTTTATCTTGACCCTTTAAAACCAACTGAAATGTAACAAGAGCAATAATCTTTACCAGCCTCTGTTACTTGCTGAGACACCTCTACATATGCTAGTTTTCCCTGGTCACAAGCAACATCAAATCAGAACATTTGTATCATCCCATCTTTGTGACAGTAAAAAAAGAATCAGCTTAAAGCTAGAAAATGGACACATTTTCTCTTTTCTTTTCACCCACTGAAGACAAACAAAGAAGTACATTAATTAAGCTGCTACGTAATGGTGTCTAGAAATTGAGATTTTCTCTCTGAAGGCTTGTTAATCAAATGCTCCAAACACCATAGTGAGAAGTGAGCCATGAATGACCCCTGTAAACTGAAATCCAGTTGCACTCTTTGATGCATAGGGTTACAAAAAGCAAGCGATGACAGCTGATAAATGTGCAGAAATATAACCTAACATTTAGGTGTAGTTTAATGCTGTAGAGGAGGCCAGTTGGGAGGTATTGATTATGAAATTACTCATTACGAAATTACTGCGGCAGGACTATTATTCCTGGCTACCTTGTTTTACTAGTGAAGAGTTTCATCTTGAAATTCACTGAGATAGTTTGAACTAATTTTATTAAAATGTGTGTATGCCAGCTAGCTAAGTTGCCATTGCTTCCCTGTTGCTTTTTAATTTTTAGCCTTCTCATATTCCTGTCTGTAATTCCTTGTGATTTTCCCACACAGCCCTATACCTCAGTCACTGAGTATAGGTTTCTGGACCACCCACATAAACTACAGGTTTCCCTTTACACATTATGTCTTCATCTAGTGACGGGAAGTGGGGGGTCAGGGACACAGATGGGGGTACATAGGAAGGGAGGTGGCAGGTAGCATATGTTGTCATCAATTACTATAGGGGGCATGTGTATGACACTGTTTTCAGAAAATGTGGGTACCTAAAACCTCTCTGATACTAGTCAGTTTGTGTATGACCCTGGATACAGCAGAGGGGCAGCACAGTTGCACTGGTAGATGCTTTTACTGATGATTAAAAATTCAATATCCACACCAACAGCATAAGCTCCATCAGCTATGATTTATGCCCGGTCCTTGACACCTGCTTGGAGGATCACTTACACTATTTCCAATAAACAAGCCTTAAGTGAAGGACGCAGTGGCCCTCCATATGGGGACCAGGATAGCAGTAGGCAGCAAAGTCTCTCAGCAGGATGCTCTCAAGCCCAGCAAATATTGGGTCTTGGTGGGGAGTGGGGCTGCCCATTGCCTACTTGTACGGGCTGAACAGAGAGGCTGTCAAGTATATGCCAGTGTAGTGGGTAGCTTGAACCAAAGCCATGCCCAGGGAGAGCTTCTGGCAACCCTGGGAATGGAAACTGGACAAACGAAACCATCAATCAAAGCTTTTTCTACCCAGCTGAATAAACAGGGATAGCAACAATAAACAGCAACAGCTCCACCCCACCAACCCGCCCTGGTTTTGCCTAGGCCAAACAGCTACATTTGGTGCTAGTTTTAAAAATACAGGCTGTGCACCCTGGGCTCTCAGGTCTTAGTCACAGGAGGCAGATTTGGCTGAGCTGTGGAGAAGCAGTGTTTAAAATCTGAAATGGCTCTAGACATTAATGTAAGCAAGAACTCAGTTTTGGGAAGGTCTCTAAGCGAACACTGAGGCACATACACCAAAAGGCTGGAGGAGTAAGAAGTTTTCCCTTCAGCTTGCACCTACCCAGTCTCTATGAGTCTTTCTGTAGTTCTCTGTTCTGCACGACATCTCTAACTGGGAAGGCAGAGGTTCTTCAAAGTCCCAGGTGAGTTTATTGAACGGTGACTCCTCTTTTCATGACTCTACATTTCATAATTCATTTTAGGTCAGAGTATCTCATTTTGCAGCATGCAGCTCTGCCTCTGTAATTTGTCTAATATTGATAAGAGAGGCCATTAGCAAGCTCCTTTGGCTTGTGCCTCCAAAATTTCTGCAAAAAAGATAAGGATGCTAAAGCAGGCTTTTATGAGTTATCTTTCACAGTGACTTCATCCTCTGTATTTAGGGGTAAAGAATGAGTAAAATTACCAGCAGACACACACTGATCTAGTCTCTCATTTAATATTCAGCAGTAGTCTGATGAATACACAAGTGTTAAAAAGAAGACACAAAGATCTACCTGCTACTACAAGAAATGCCAGAAATTAAAAAATACATGTTATCATTTAGAGTGGTGTTCTCATAATAGTCACTTAAATAGTTTAGGTGTTTGTTACCGTATGCAAAAGCTTAACATTTTGGTATTAATAGGCAGTCCTTTCTATAGTCTGCAAAGGACTTGAGTGAAACAGACCTCTAGTGGTTAAACTGGGCAGCTCTTCAAGTCCTCACTGCCCCACAAAGTCCTACATCCCACACTTTGGGGAAAATCCTCCATTCAGGATCCCAGCTGGATATTTCAAAATCTAAGAATGATACAAAGTTATTAGAAATATAATTCCCCTTGGTTCCATTTTGTGTGAATACAATAGGATTAAAATGTGAATCTCACTTATCTGTTACTCAACTGAACTCTATTTCTACTCTGTGTTGAGGATACACGTTTGGAGATACAGCCTGCTGAAGGATGGTTAATGAAGTCTGGAGGTGTTAGTACCAATCTTTATACAACAATAATAAGACTGAATTTGCAACAGAGGTCTTCTTCCACTGCACAGTGCTGTGCAATGTGCAGTGATCATTCAGAATGCAAAAGCAACTGTAAAATATCTCCCCTAAAAAAGACAGTTACTGAAGGAGCGAAAGCCAGAAATCATACAGGTAGCTTGACATATACTAGCAAGAATTACAGAGAGAGTGCTGGCCAGATAATCTCATATTGCAGTTCAAAATGGGGAACTGGCTGTAGAATTTGGTCATCTCTGTTCTTCAGAAGAGGAAGACTTGCTTGGTAGTCTGAGCATCAGGGCACCTAACTCTGTCGGAGATGAAACATAGCCCTGGGCAAAATGGTAAATTTCTCTGTGCCTGGCCTAGTTCCACTTGTGCAAAACAGGATTAGCAGACTGGCTCTATGTGTTTTCTGTCATTTTATTTCTCTCTGGTTCATGGAATCATGCTAGTAAAGGGAAGCTTCTTGGTTTTTTAATTAAAGCTTTCTAACTGTCACAGCTTGAGAGAAAAACTAGAAGTGAATGAAACATAGGCACTGACAATAGAATTTAAAAAAAAATCTGCTAATTTAATAAAATATTACCTTTCAACTAAATTTAATGACCTTTTTTGTGAGCCTGACTAACAATTTACTGATTGTTTTTGTCACTTGAGGTTGAAAGAGCTTGCAATAATGTTGTCTTTCTAAAACTCTTTCTTGGCTTTGTCTAGTTAATTTGTCAGATCTTTGGATAGAGACAGTCTTTTGCAATATAACCAGTTTCCCTTGTACTGTGATGCCCTGCTGTTAACTTATGCCTTCAGGTGCAACCATAATGTCAATGATAACACTGTAGAACTTTAAACCAAGGGAGTGAAATAATAGGAATTTTTTTTTTTCAGTAACAAGGTTATAATGTAATGGTGGCTGCCAAGTTCGGGGTAAATCTCAGCCTTCATTTGCTAAACTCATTTGCTCAACTTCTTTGTGAAAAGAAGCAGACATTAAGTTTTCTTCTGAAAAAATCTTAATAAAATCTAAAAACTCCTAAATAAGCCCTCAAACTGTGTTTACTTATTCTCACTATAATCCCGTATTAAAAGCTATTCACTTTTCAAGTACAGGTGAGGATTTGGTTTTCATTTTGGTCTTCTTGCACTGGGTATAGAAAATCAAGGCAAGTTATATCTTCTTTCATTTTCAGATATTATCAATAATAAGAAGAAATTAGGCTTCCTTGTTGCTCTTCTGCAACCCCGTTGTTAATGGAAAAACACCAAAACCTCACGACAACCTCTATAACCACAGGACGTAAATCCAATTGGGATCACTGATTACCACCATCAGCACTGACTGTTCCTTGGATCTTTTTTGTGGAATCATAGAGTAGTGATAGGACAAGGGGTAATGGGTTCAAACTGGAAGAGGGTAGATTTCGACTGGAAATTAGAAATAAATTCTTTACCCTGAGGGTGGTGAGACACTGCAACAGGTTGCCTAGGGAGGTTGTGGATGCTCTGTCCCTGGAGGTGTTCAAGACCATGTTGGAGGGTACCTTGCGCAACCTGGTCTAGTGGGAGGTGTCCCTGCCCATGGCAGGGGGTTTAGGACTAGAAGATCTTTAAGGTCCCTTCCAACCCAAAACATTCTGTGATTCTATGACTCTGGCCAAAGACAGGCTTCTGGTTTTTCATCAATAAAGACTTGAAGCCCATGCAGGGGGTTGCCTGTGGGCACGGAGCACAGAGCCTGGGGCGCGGTGCCAGTGCTCTCTCTACTTCAGGATTCCACTGGGTGGCACAGCAGCATTTTCTTCCTCCTCATGTGGTCATACGACTGGAGAGGGCTACCATCTTCTTCTTTTTGTACACGCCATCGTTTTCACCCTTGGTGTCCCCCTGCCCCTGCTCATGTCGGGTTAGGCAAGTAGGAGAAAGAGGCAGTCCTGCTCTGGCAATGGTCCCTCCAAAGGCTATGTCGGATAAGTAACTTCACAGTAGTGACTTCAACAGCACTGCTCACAAGGTGTCACCCACGGATTACACTCTTGCAGACTTGCTGAACGCAGCTTCCTAAGTGGCTCTCAGAAACCTGTGGAAATCCTTCCATCAGCGTTGGGTTTTCTCTTACAGCCATAGCTAGGCAGATCATACATATCTCACTCTGAAACAAGACTGGGCATGTACTTAATGGTCACCTCTATGCTGAGCACACCTAAAAGGTTTCCATTGTCATCACTTTCTGAAATTAAGTATGAATGAATTACTTTTCTCTTTTATCTTATTAATTTAGTATCTGCATACAAAGTGTTCAAAATACGATAGATTTTGGACACCTGAGTCTAGTACAATTCTGCACAGAACCAGGAGGGAATAGGGAAAACAGATTCCTTGTTTTGCTTGTAAAGCCCCTGACTTCCAGGGAGCAAAGCTTATGCCAAGGATACCTCTGCCAGCCACCTATAGAAAATATTACTTTTGAAAGTAGAAAGTAGCTGGGACTTTGGGAGCTTAAAAGTGACCATGACTTGGAACAAAAGAACAAACCCCTGCTATGGCAGCAGATCAGGTATCAGACAACACCAGCCTGGTTTATACTGTCACAGTTTAGGATTGAATGTAGTTAGTATTCCAGTACTTGAAGCCCTACATATATTGTAATGACATGCTTTAAGGTTCTTGTTATATTTCCGGCTACTGCTTCTTCAATCATTTCTGTTCATGGATTAGGTTATACATGAAAGTATCTTGAAAGTACTGTTTGTAAATGCATGAGCCTAACTGCCAAAATGCCACCAACAGCATTTTGGGTTTTTTGAACATGGGGAGCTTTATGCTACATGGGGTCTGCAGGAAACAGATGGAGTTCATCTGTCCCAAAGGGGGAAAAGAATCTTTGCATATGAGCTGGCTGGGCTCATTGAGAGGACTTTAAACTAGGCCCGAAGAGGGAAGGGGATAAAACTGGACCTGCCAAAGTTGAGCAAAAGGGTGGCAGGCCATTGTTGGGCATGAAGTCACTAGCCTGGCTCAAGTGCATCTACACTAATGCACGTAGCATGGGCAACAAACAGGAGGAGCTGGAAGCCATTGTGAAGCATGACTGCTACGACGTAGTCGCCATTGTGGAAACATGGTGGAATGACTCTCATGAGTGGAGTTCTGCAATGGATGGCTATAAGCTCTATAAGCGGAATAGGCAAGATACAAAGGACGGTGGGGTGGCTCTCTATGTTGGAGAGTGTTTTGAATGCATGGAAGTTAACAAGTGTAATGGACCAGTTGAATGTTTATGGGTAAAGTTGAGGAAGGCCAATGAGGTAGATGTCCTGCTGGGGGTCTGTTATAGACCACCCAACCAGGACGAACAGGTTGATGAATTATTCTATAGACAACTGGCAGAAGCTGCAAAATCGCAAGACCTTGTTCTTGTGGAAGACCTCACCTTGCCAGACATCTGCTGAAAATATAACACAGCAGACAGGAAAAAGTCCAGGAGGTTCCTGGACTGTGTGGAAGATAACTTCCTGACTCAGCTGGTAAGTGAGCCCACCAGGGGAGGTGACTTGCTGGACTTGTTGCTCATGAACAGAGAGGGACTGGTGGGTGACGTGGTGGTCGGAGGCTGTCTTGGGCTTAGCGACCATGAAATGATAGAGTTCTCAATTCTTGCTTGAGTAAGGAGGGGGAGTAGCAAGACTATTACCATGGACTTCCAAGGGGCAGACTTCAACCTGTTTAGAGCACTGGTTAAGAAAGTCCCTTGGAGTACAGTCCTAGAGGGCAAAGGGGTCCAGGAAGGCTGCACTTTTTTCAAGAAGGAACTCTTAAAGGCTCAGGAGCAGGCTGTCCCCATGTGTCGTAAGACAAACCGGCGGGGAAAACAATCGGCCTGGCTAAATAGGGAGCTTCTGGTGGAATTTAAAAGAAAGAGGAGAGTCTATCACCTTTGGAAGAAGGGGCAGGCTACTCAAGAAGAGTATAGGGATTTAGTTAGGTTATGTAGAAAGAACATTAGAGGGGCAAAAGCTCAGCTAGAACTCAGCCTAGCCACCGCTGCAAGAGAATAAAAAGAGTTTTTACAAATATATTAACAACAAACAAAGAACCAGGGAAAATCTCCATCCTTTACTGGATGCAAGGGGGAACATTGTTACCAAGGATGAGGAAAAGGCTGAGGTACTTAATGCCTTCTTTGCCTCAGTCTTTAATAGTCAGTCTGGTTATCCTCATGGTATTCAATCCCCTGAACTGGAAGATAGGGATGGGGACCAGAATAATCCCCTCATAATCCAGGAACTGGTAGTTAACCACCTTCTAAGCCAACTGGAAAGCCACAAGTCTATGGGGCCAGATGGGATCCACCCGAGAGTGCTGAGGGAGCTGGCAGAGGAACTTGCCAAGCCGCTCTCCATCATTTATCAGCAATCCTGGTCAACTGGGGAGGTCCCAGATGACTGGAGACTTGCCAATGTGACACCCATCTAGAAGAAGGGCAGGAAGCCTGACCTCGGTCCCGGGAAAGGTTATGGAACAGTTCATCTTGGGGGTGATCACAGGGCAAGTGTGGGACAACGGGGGGATAAGGCCCAGCCAACATGGGTTCATGAAGGGCAAGTCCTGTTTAACCAACCTAATCTCCTTCTATGATCAGGTGACCCGCCTAGTGGATGAGGGCGAGGCAGTGGGTGTTGCCTACCTGGACTTCAGTAAGGCATTTGACACTGTTTCCCACAGCATTCTGCTGGAGAAGCTGGCAGCTCATGGCATAGACAGGAGGAATATTCGCTGGGTTAGAAACTGGGTGGATGGCCAAGCCCAGAGGGTGGTGGTGAATGGAGTAAAATCCAGTTGGTGACCAGTCACAAGCGGTGTCCCTCAGGGGTCAGTTTTGGGACCTGTCTTGTTTAATATCTTCATCAATGATGTGGATGAGGGAATTGAAGGCACCCTCAGTAAATTTGCAGATGACACAAAATTAAGCACAAGTGTCGATCTGCTTGAGGGTAGGAAGGCTCTGCAGCGGGATCTGGACAGGCTGGACCGATGGGCTGAGGTCAATTGTATGAGGTTTAACAAAGCCAAGTGCCAGGTCATGCACTTTGGTCACAACAACCCCCAGCAACGCTACAGGCTTGGGGAGGAGTGGCTGGAAAGCTGCCTGGCGGAAAAGGACTTGGGGGTGTTGGTCAACAGCCAGCTGAACATGAGCCAATAGTGTGCCCAGGTGGCCAAGAAGGCCAACGGCATCCTGGCCTGTACCATAAACGGTGTGACCAGCAGGAGTAGGGAGGTGATTGTGCCCCTGTACTCGGCACTCGTGAGACCGCACCTTGAGTACTGTGTCCAGTTTTGGTCACCACAGTACAAGAAGGACATTGAGGTGCTGGAGCGGGTGCAGAGAAGGGCAACAAGGCTGGTGAAATGGCTGGAAAGCATGCCCTATGAAGAGCGGCTGAGGGAACTGGGCTTGTTTAGTCTAGAGAAGAGGAGACTGAGAGG
>JAVFHW010074381.1:90924-118324 GCA_032159205.1 Eurystomus glaucurus suahelicus | reverse complement strand
CCTGGAGGTGTTCTCTTCTCTCAAATTAGTAATGATAGGACGAGGGGAAATGGCCTCAAGTTGCGTCAGGGGAGGTTTAGATTAGATATTAGGAAGAAATTCTTCACTGAGAGGGTAGTTAGGCACTGGAATAGACTGCCCAGGGAAGTGGTGGAGTCACCATCCCTGGAGGTGTTTAAAGAACGAATAGATGCGGCGCTTAAGGATATGGTGTAATGATTAGAGAGATGCTAGGACAAAGGTTGGACTTGACGACCCTGGAGGTCCTTTCCAACCATAATGATTCTGTGATTCTGTAATTCTGTGAACTGTGGATTAAATTCTTGCAGACTCAGGACCTAAATGTTCGTACCATCACACAGGTTTGAAGTGTATTTAGCAGTGCCCTGACAATTTTCTGACACATCCATAACAGACAGAAAGAGGTTAATAGCATCCCATTTGCAGGCAGACAGTCTCAGATCCCTGCAATTAGATGTTATCATTGCATTTGTGCTTGTAAAATGTCTGAAGGATCCTATTATTTCATTCATTTGCAAACCCACAAGTCTGGTTAAAATTACACTACAGACAAAGCTGAATAAATATTTGTAATTTTACACAACAGTTAGATTATGATGATGATGATGATAATAGTAATAATTAATAAAGCTAAAGGTCTTACACATTGCCCTTTTTCCCAGCATCAAAACCCAAGAAAAGAACATCTGCAACTCTTAAAGTGAAAGCAGAAAAAATATGTTTCACATTGTATAACTTGCACGCCCTTCCCCCTGCAACGCACACACTCCCTTGGGTCTCCCACTCTTCCTTCCGCCTGTGCTCGCACCAGTTACCCCAGCACACACCCGCCTCTTCCAGGGGTCACCGCTCTCTTCCTGGAGTCAATCTGCTCCCTAGAGAAACACTGCAGTACCCTTCCCCTAGTTTCCTTGGTAAACTGCGCGTCCCTACTCTTGCCTGCACAGCTGGCTGACACACTGTAAGTGCTCCACTTGCAAGAGCAGACCTCATGTTAGCATTCAGGAAATTGAGAATGAAGTCTGTGGCTTGACCAAAAAAAGAGAAAAAAAAAAAACCCAACCAAAACCCAAGGGGGGAAAAAAGGCATCTGATGTGAATAATGTGAGGACTTGTGTTCTGCTTTCTCATTCGAGGCTCTCAGGCAGGAAAACAGAAACAAAATATTTTAGGCTCTCTTTTTGCAGACTTGAGGCCACCCTTTGACAGCATAGCCCTCTCTGCACAACAGAACATGGCCTGGCTCCTGTGATTTATTCAATGTACAGAATATTCCAGAGTCCACCCACAGCCCTGCTTGCTGTATGCAGGTCCTATAGAACACCTCTGGCATATGGCATATGACCAAAAGATAGTGCTTATTCACCACATTATTTCATAAAGAAACCTCTAGAAGGCTGTGAGAAATCATCATTAATTTTTCAGATCAAGTTTGCTGCCTTACCAAAAGCTGTAATGCTCTCACACTGCATTTCTAGTGCAAAAGGAACAAAACCTAACAATAATTTCAAGGATTTTCAAGTATGCTTGTGACCTGGAAAAGGCCCCTGCATTGCCCAGCTGCAAGAGGGAGTTGCTTTGCCTCCGTTCCTCCTGCCACAGTCCTAGGTGGTCCTGACCATCACGGAGAAGCTGGGGGAGAAGACTGGGGCTGGCTGTGCCCTACTCTGCGTCCCTGCATCACAGGGCCCCGCAAGCCTGTGCTGAAGATCCTCTGCTGACAAACAAAGAGCAAGAGCCAATTCCTCAGTCACACATCTGACTTAATGTCCACAGCTGGACAATACAAAATGGACACTGCATGCACAAAGACTGGCTTTGCCTCTTGGGGAGTTTTGGGGCCATTAGATGAGAACGTTTGAGACGCTGACTTTATTTTAGGCAACCCAAGGCTGGAAGTCTGATCCCTTGTGTCGCTTTACAAGGAGCAGTGCTCATAGTCTCTCAAATGTAACAGCCTTCATGGAACGTTTCAACTCATCTTCTTATAATGAATTCAGATAATTTTATTAAACTAGAATTGCAGACAGCCCAAGGACATACACTAAATCTGAAAATAATTTGCAAGAGTCTGCAAGAGAATTAACCATTTTGTAGCTGCTTTGGCCAGCTCAAGACAAGGAAAACATGCACATGACAAAAAGAAACAGCTTCTGAGGAAGACATGTATTACCAAACTGCCTGGGAACCAAATTCAATGCTATCCCTTGAAATTAGTGTTGATCTTTTTATGATATAGCAAAAGGCAAATGTAAAGTAACCCACTAGCAGCTTTAGCTGTGCTTTGAGGCATAACGGCAAGGTTGTTCCGCTTTGATTTTTAATTTGCTGTTGTTCTTGAATCTACAACAGGAATAACATCATGGGAATAAACAAATTACTCTCCTAACCCAATTTAAAACAGTTTTGGTGATTCACACAGTCTAGAGAGTAACACTTTACACACACTACAGGCTACATAGTTCCAAAAAAGCACGAGATACACACTTAGGTATGGAGCAGTGGGAGGCAGCACCAAATGGCACTAGTTCTCTGCTTAATGCATGAGACCAGACAGGCTTGTATATACAAGTGTAATGACTTATATCTCTGAGGAACATGTTTGGTACACTAAGTAAAGCAAGGCACAGGAAGCCTCTGTGCAATTAGGCTATTCACAGAGCAACCCTGTTCTTTTAGGAATGGCACCGCTCTGCAACATTTAGCCTCCCAAGTGGCCTGTATTCTTTGTTTCGAGATCTGCCAGTTGTTTGCTCTGAAATGTATGTTTCAGTGATAAACAGCCTAGCCCAGCATATTTAGCTGACCTTTTCCCACCACAGCTTAGCATTACCCAAAGTGGTGCCCCACATACCACTTGTGACAATTTCAGGTTTCCATTCAGGGAAAGGTGTTGAAGGGCACCAGGCATACAGCAGATCCTTCTCAGGTTCGGCTGCAAAATACTCTCAGTGGACAACAGTCCCCCATGTACACTTGCTTTTGCACTCCCTGGTTACCCCATTATTAATTCATTCAGGGGGTGGGGGGAAGAGGGGGGCTGCAGTAATTTTGTATAATGCCAATTACTATTGGTTTTTAATCAGCATGTGGTGTAGGCTAATACCCTTCACTCTGCCAATTGCCTGCATCGGCCCCTCCATTCCCTCCTGTGATGAATGTCAGGTTCAGCAGCATTTAGTGCCCCATTCATCCCATTTACTCTTTTAAAAGATTGGCTTTTTTCCAATCCTTTTCAATTTCTTCACTGCTCTATTTTTTATTTTTCATTGTGTCAACATTAATGGTTCAGAGAGCTCTTTGGCCAATTCCTGGAAGTTATCCAGTCCTGCAGACTTTTAAATGTTTAAGTTTAATATCTGCCATTTAATATCCTCCCTAGTCACTCACTAATGGAATAGAGGGTAATCATCACTGAATTCTCATACCTTTCACACATCCATCAAAGCCTAAAACGTCTTTTCCGCAGAGAAACTGTTTCAGATCCTTTGTCTCTGTTGGTGGCCCTCCCCATCACAGCCAGGTGCCTGAGGCAGCATGAAGGCAGGGCTGAGGCCATGCCAAACTGCCACCTTGAAGTCCCATAGGAGGGAAGCCCTTAAGCTCCAAATTGAGTTATTTCACTTTTTCTTGTACCACTTCCTGCATCCCCTCACCTTGCCACAAGGCCTCCTTGTTATCCAAGGAGGGATGCATGCATCTCTCCATGCAGCCGCAAGGAAAGCAGCCCTGCTTTTGCCGTTACCACCTGGGAGCAAGCCAATGCCCTGCCCTCACAGACTATCACATTTGGCTGGGACTTTCCCGATTACCTTGCCATCTTTCCCAGGAACCTACTCATGGAGCCAGGAAGTATTGCACTAAGCACTGGATTAGGAGGAGAGTGTGGTCCTTGCCCCAGAGTGAAGCAGCAGAACCCAGCTAGGTCTGACTGAGCAGCCTCATCAACATGGTCCCCCGCAACCAAGAGAAGCAGCCCCAAGGAGCTTCTCAAGTCTCACCCTGATAAAGTACTTGCGGGTACCTCTGTCAGCCTGGTCAAAAGTGGTCTGAGAGCAGTGAGGAGCAACACCAGGAGACTGCCAGAAAGCAGCAGGTCAAAATCGCACGGCACACAGGGTGGTGGTCTCCATAAACCCACAGCCTGAAGTTGCATTTGATATTTCCTCCTTTCTTGTATGTCTGTGGTCTCTACTTCCCCAAAACACTGACCCTCCAAAATCACCATGTTTTTAAGAAGGTGAACTTGGATCTTGGAACATGGGCTGAAACTAGCCGTGTCATCAAATGCACCCTGGCTCTGTCACCAAGATGTAGACACACTTTGAAAAACGGTGTCTGATACAAGGATGTTTCTACTTGAAGCTGATTCCCCAAAGCTATAAAGAAATATCATTGCTCTCAGACAGTATGAAACAATTATTTCTAACTTTGGATAGTGGTTTTCATCAGTGGATCTAAATGGCCTTTACAAATGAGATAAGCATTATCACCGTTCCTATTTTACAGAGGAACAAACTAGAGTACAGGGAGGCCAAGAGGTCAGCAGTCACACACTTGGCCAGAGATGGAGACAGATAGTAATCTGATTTCCAGTCAGATGTTCTAGCCACTAACCTACCTGCAGAAGTAACACTTATTTACAGAGACATGTTTCCTGGCTGACAGATCAAGCCCTCACATGTGGGTAACCAATGAATAGAGGAAATTACTACCTTTTTAAAATGCAGTCTCTTTTTTTCTTTTCTCTGTGTGCAGAGGTCTGTGAGGTCTGTGTTCTCACACTCAGACAGTCTAACAGAAAGGGTTTAAACCACCATCAAAGATCCCCATGGACATCTATAGATTTTTCAAAGGTATCTGACTATCCATTTAATTCAGCTTACCTGTGAAATAGAGATAAGCTTTTACTGTTAGTTACACTAACTTCAGGCCTGCTGACACACATTTTCAAAGCTGTTCGTAACAGAAAAATCCTAAGGCTGGGTCTGATAAGCGAATGGCAGCATATTGCTAACACACAGTGTGAGGAGCTGACGGTGGTAAAATGCATTCACTTCCGCAGAGCAGCTTGAAGATTGCACGTTGTCCTTATGGTACAAGAGCTGGTTAGGTAATTGTGCTTGCTGCTGACACTTCTGACAGCAGGATATCCATCAGCGTCACTATTCTTACTCTCACAAAGCAGATGGAGTACTCCAGCTCTGCGTGCTACATATCTCTGCAGTCTCTGGGGACAGTAGTAGTGATCACAACCAACCCTCCAGGCATGAAACTGTCAGTGACTTGAGCAGAAATTGGTCTCTCCATTCCTAAAACATGGATTAAGGCATGTCCTAAAACATGGATTAAGGCAAACTTAGTGGACTGTTAAGAATTATACATCAAACTTTACAAACACCCTTGTTGGTTGAAATTGTCTGAACAGGTAGAATTTTTTCCCCTGTGGCATGGATGCACAGCCCTGGACACCAGCAGACCTGTACTGCAGGAATTCTGTGTGCTTTGCAATTACCTAATACTATGCAAACTGGAAAACTGGCACCTACAGAAGAGTTTTCCCAAGTGCATTTCAATTCAGGTTTGTTTACCAAACGGCTATAACTGTAGAAATAATTTCACGTTTTATTTAATAATTTACACAAAAAATGAAATAGTTCTCTGACACTGCTAAATTTGCAATGACGAGGCTGTGGGCTAGATTCAGCAAAGACATGCACAGAACTTAAGTGCTGCAATGATTTTTAGATACTGGATCCTTGGAAAAGGATCAGTTGGTATATGTTGTGTCCTGTGGCTGCTGATACAGTGTGCTGGAAGTCCTTGGTGCCTCAGACTGGCAATGCAAAACCCTCACATCATGGAGCCACAAAAATCAAGCACTGAGCACTGAAAACATGCAAAATGTCATCCCACTCCAGAGGCTAAATCTGGGTCAGGGCTGAGAGAATCCACCATCTCAAATCCTCTTCTAAAAAACAGTTCAACCTAGTACCTCTTGGTTCAGCACTGAGATTATTCACAGAACAGCAAGCAATGCAAGAGCTAACCCTAGGAATAAAACCTAGGAAGCTGAAAACCAGAGCTCTAAACCTTGCTCCAGAGGGTGTTTCCATGCATAATGGAAGAGCTGTTAAGCATGGGAACAGGATATGGAGCTGCCTGTTTCCCTTACCAATAGGCTACTGTTATTCACCCTCTTGAATTCCTTCCTTCTCATTGTTATTCTGGTTTAGACATTTATATCAAAGGACTTTTGGTACAGAAAATCACATTTTCATCCCAGACAGTCAATTCATTGTGGGAGGTAAAACTGGGGCAAAGAGGGAAGGAAGATCACTGTCTGTAGATAAACTACAGCCCTGTGGCTGACCTGGACATGCCTGGGGGAGGAACTACTGCCTGCTCTTGACTCTGAAGCTGAAGACTGTTCTTCAGGTGTATGCAATTGCTCCTGTGGCAGACAGCAGGGTTGCCTGAGAGCTAGGCAGCTCTGTCTGCTGACATGTCCCATGAGACACCCAGGACGTCAGCTGAATGCAGAACTGCAGTTGGAGAAGCCGGTTTCACAAGAACAGAGCATCCAGTAATTACAAATAATGCAGGATTAACTACATGTGTTCACTTCAGAACATGAAAAGGACATGGTCTAGAGTCAAGAAGGAGAGGAGAAATCAGGTTTCACAAACAGGCCTTGCATTTTACAAGGCAGCAAGCAGCCCAGTCATGGGACTTGCCGTATTTAATAGGTAAAACAATAGAGACCTGCTCAGTAAGACTTTATACAGCAGCACTTTCAAATAATTATGCAGTACTTCTGGCAGCCAGAAAGATGTGTTTTAACTTGTACTTTGGCCTCTCTCACAAGGCACGTTGGTGCAGCTTTGTCTTGACAAGCTCTCTTGCTTTACTGTCTTGGAGCCAAACCAATGTGTGGTGCAAGCAGGTTCAATTCCAGATCAGCCATTGCAGTGATGGATTTGGCATCCAACACTTGAAATTGTTCTTTTCTCAGGCCTGCTCTTGCACAGTCAATTCTCAGTGATTGCAAGGCAAGCTGAAAATCCTCGGCCTTTTTTAGGATTGGACTTGAAATAATTGAGATGAGCTTGAAGCCACCAACCTGACCTGATGAGTAGGTTTCCTCCTCCTGATTTCAGGCTTGGATATTAACTATTTGCTGATTATCAGATTATTGACTATGTTAGTAAGGCTTTCCACAATCCTGGGCATACAAACAAAACAGTTATACCTTTGGAACACATAATTAGCGGTTGTCAGAGCTGTTAAAAAACTAAAAATCTTTGCATTTTAGACATAAATGAAACATATAACAACATGTTTTATTATAGGAAAGGTTATAGAAAAGGCTTTATTGTAGGCAAGGGTTCCTGTAATAATGCAATACTGGGTGCAATCAACTTCTAGCAGTGTCCATCTACTAGTCTAAAATGTTTGAAACATGGAGACGCTTATGGAATAAAATGTTACTGTAAGATAGTCATGTCAAGCTGTCTTTCCCAGGGAATTTAATGACTTCATTTCTGCTGACTGCATAGAAGTGGTGGTATAATAAGGTACCTGTAATAGAAACCAGTACGCTTACAGTATGCTAAATAAGTTTTGAACTCATGCGGCTAACTGCTTTCCTGACAGGAGATCTGACACCTCACACCAAGCCAGGAAACAAGCAGAAATACTGCTAAGCACTTAGCTTTGGTGGAAAGATGATTTAATGGATAGTAATAGAAATGTTAAATGTATACTTTTTTGTACTGTGTAACTTTCATCATTTTCATACAACTGTTTGGTGATGAGAACATAACTGAACAAATAGTTAGCTGGCCAATATTATTCTCTCAACTTGTCTGACAGTCTACAATTTACTGGAGGTGAAGAGTACACTTACACAAGCTGCAATTGATGCCTCTAGGGCACCACTATAGGTACCAAGAGTAACAGGCAGGTGGAAAAAAAGTGGCTGGGGATCTTTTATTTATCCATATCAGAGATCTGGATAAATTAAAGTGAAATTTTCTGTGTGTTAATATACCAACAGAAACAAAACCAAACTTTGAAATAGACAGGGAAGAAGATCACTTTGCACTGCTCTCATGGTACTAAAAGCTTGGAAGTCTACCATAAAAGAAGCAGTGGGGAATTTCTGGGAAGTGTGTAACTGGCACAGTGACTCTGTGCTACCCACCTCTCTGGACCTTCTTCTGCTTGGGGGCACATTAGAATAGTGAAGAGAAGAGAGGAGGTATTTCCGGATTCCCAGCTGCATCACATTACAGGCAACTGGCTTCTGTAAGAAATGGATATTTCAAAGCACTGAAGGGAAGCATCTGTGTGTGACATTTTGAGGCATCCCTCCAGGTTATTCCTAAACCAGAGAGCCCTTTGAATACTGAAATCTGCTGTGCCGGGAAGAGTTCCAGGTGGTAAGCACTAAAGCAGCTCTGCAGGCAACCCTGCAGTTATGGTTCAGAGCTACAACAGCACTGCGCAGTTAAAGGTCACCCCAGTGCAGTGGCAAATGCCCACTGCTCACTTGTCTTATTACTGACATACTTAAATGCCAAGAGCTTGAGTGGGCCAGAAAGAGCCGGGCATTGATCTATCCTGCAGATGAGAGGCCATCCACCCTAGAGGCATAAAAAAGGTGTAGTTAAGTGTGTCCAGACACTCAAGGCCCCAGTGAGGAGAGAGGAAATCCTGGTGAAAGGACCTGAAAAGCAATGCAGGAAGGAAGTACATGCAGTGCCTGCATCCTGGGCTGGTGATGGACGGCTCTCCCAGGCCTGCACAGCCAGACCAGCTGTAAGATGCTGAGTCAGACCATCAAGGCCCAATATGCCACTGCTGCAGCACTGCCCTTCAGCCTCAACACCTCATGCCCAGCAGAAGCAGGTGCACCGACCAGCCTGGCAGCTGCTGAAAGCCCTGCCACCATGACCATAAACCAGCACAGTACCAGGGAGGAAACCACTGGCCCACTGCCTGCTTCACCCAGCTGTGGTGGCGGCCAGGTCTGGCTGGTGGCAATGACCACGCCTGCATAGACGGCAGCACAGACACCCCCATCCCTGCAGGACCACCTGGACAGAGTGAGCTGGAAAAACCACAATGGAAAAGCTGTCTGAAGGTCGTACAAGCCCTGTGCCCTCGGCATGCTCTCTTTGCAAGGCAAAGAACAGGTTTTCTGTGATGTTAACCTGAGCTGTAGGCCCTGCGTAGGTCTCTCAAAGTCATCACAATGATCCATGACTTAAATCTGGATGTTGACATGTGGGACAAACATTTCATGTGAACAAAATCAGACCCTTTCCCTGGCAGCTAAATATCCAAATAGGTGTTCATATAAATATGTATGCCACTGTGTGCCTAATAAATATGTCAAAAACAGGTTGGAATACATGAGATTTTCAAATTTTTCTTCTGAATTATAAGCCTTTAATGAGTGATAACTCAGCACTGAAATCAAGTAAAAGCTTGCTTTTTTACTTTATCAGTTATGAAATGAGGACTCAGAACAGGTAGAGGCGGCAGATAGACTCCCAGCTCTGAATCCCGCTGTTATCAACATAGATAACCATGGGAGGGACAGCACAAAGTAGGGCTGCACTCCTTATGCAACTTAGTCTCTTCTGGGATGACCCAGAGGCAGGCATATGTTGCCTTTAGGAAACGAACCACTCATGACAGAGTGGGGGGGGGGGGATGGTATGACAATGATAGATACCCTTATCAGTGTAATTAGCAGCTTCAGGAAAGGTAGGTCTGTATCAAGCCTAGCTAAAGTAGGCATATTTTAACCTGACAAGACACCCCTATGGCTGGGCCAGCCACCTTTGAAGTCACTAGAAAGACTAGGGACCGGCTGGGGCTCCTGGTCTGGCCGCTTTGATCTCGGCTGCTCTGTCACACGATAAGCCCATGCATGATTTGTGTTTCCAGAAATTTTCAACACCTTGTACAGCGGCTCGCAGAAAGGTGCCCTGGATGGCCTCCCCCACACCCCCCCTCGAGCAGCCCAGCAGGGCCGGGGGTGTCTCAGCACTGAGGACACAGCTCTGCACTGTCCTTGCGAGGACCAGGACAAACGCTGTCTTTCAAGGAGCAAAATTCACCTTTAGAGTGGCAGCATCTACCACCCTCCTGGATGCTTTCTGGGAGGTGATCTGACTAGTATCCACCACTTGTGCTTTGCAAAAAAATTCTGTTCTCCTGGTCCTCACACCCCTCTTACCTTCATAGATTGTCACCAGTGAGGGTTTCAGAAAGTAATCAGGGGCAATGAGACCTGTATAGGATGACTACCCCGAGTGGGCACTGAGAAAGAACATCTGCACATCCTCCCCATCGATGCCCTGAGCAGGCTCTGGCCGCCCTTACCCACTTCTTTGGGATCCCTGTGCCTCCAGTTCTGCCCTCATCCACAGCAGGACCGGTCCCACCCAGTAAACATTGTTGTCAACTGATTTTCTGAGGCCATGCCTCCTTCCAGGAGGCCGTGGCCCCTTTTATGGTGATTACGCAGCGCTGCAGCAAAGGCTGCTGAACTTTTCACCTCTTTGGTCACTCATTTTTACAAATCAGGGCACCACCACACTTTTGCATGTTGCACAACCAAGGACCTGACCAGGGGGCTTGCTTCCAGCATCAGGGAAAATAAAAAGAGAAATCAATATTCTAAAGGTTAAAACAGTCCTCAAAGGGCAGACACTCAGCAGCTATAAATCAATGCTGAAGTATTCACTACAGGAAAGCTTACGTCGGTTTAGGAGCTGGCATGAAAACAATTCAAATCATAGAATCTCAGCAACGAGATGGAAAAGAGTGATTAGATCATCTCCTCCATCCCTCGGGGCAGGGCCACCAGGCTATACTGAGTGCTTTGTGCTGTGGTCAGTGGAGCTGTAGCTGGTTCAGGCTCTGCTAAGGCTTTCCACTTCTGTGTTCCTAGCGCTTCTGTTCTTTGACAAATGTACTTTGAGTGAATAATTTATGCTTGGGATATTTAAAGAACAGAAACCTAAATCCTCTATCTACTGAATTAAGCAGAGCTAGCCTAGAAGGAAACAGCTGCAATGCCTCATTTCCCATTGCCTCCTCTCTGCTGACCTGCTCAGGACCTTCACCTCAACCCAGGGAGAGCATCCTCTCCAGGGACAGCAGAGTATTAGAAGAGTAGCCAAAATCATTCATAAACGACTGTGTTAAGAATGGTTTGATTCATATGTTAGGAGTCCAGGTGTGCTACAATATGGTTTGGTTCCCTGCATATTTTATGACAAAGATGAAAGACATGCCATATCCTCAAAAAACAGACTGGAACTGTTCCTGGTAAGTTCACATTATCAATTCCTGCAGCTCAAGCCTTGCCTCTCTTTCAAGTATGGACTCCAAATTATGCTGTCTGATGCCATCTGGTGAATCCACAGGGGATGAGTAAACAATACCAAACTGATTTCCCTGCCTACCAAAGGAACTTGGCTTGCATTCACATTCCCTTGGAGGTAAATGATTATTATTCTGATTGCTAACTCAGATTTCACTAAGAGCAGAAGGAAGGGAAAGGAAGTGATAAAGGGAGCTCCTTTTGCAGCACTGATGCTGTGAAGATCACTGAGACAAGGTGCAATAATAAAAATGACATGATAGGGGCTGCTCTTTTGATGTGCGGTGAATCACAAGCCTTGATTTAAGCAAATAGGCCTACATCTGCTGCACAGATAAGCAAAGGGAGAAAAGTGTGGGTGAAAAATCTACTGATTTTTAATACAGGTAGACAGCCTGGAGTACATTTTGTTCTCAGTTAAATTGTCATATAGTGAAAAAAAAATCGAACAAAACAGGCAAACTTGAAAATTAGGTGCACTAGATCTAGAAATTTATAAAATTGGAGGTGAGAGGGATTTCATTTAACAGATAACATATATTCCATTTATTTCCTTTTGTTGTTAGATCTCTGTGAACATCTATTTTTAAATCTGCCAAAATTGTGCAATAATTTTACAGTGAGAGAGAGACTTTCGTCCCTGCAGAGACCTAACAGTGCATAAAGACAGGCATGTCCACAGGTGTCCCATCATGTAACTGGGTAGCTGTAGAGCTTTCAGAAGGTAACACAGTGCACAGGTATGCAGCCACAGTCATGCAGGAGGTGATGGAGTCGGAAGGATGGACAGAAATTAGTTCTTTATACTATCCATATTTTCAGGTGAGGTCATGTCTGATATTTATTCTCTCTGTAGTTTAAGCCATTAGTGCAGCACTCAGAGGTAAGGTTCTCTTCCAGCACCTGCTGCAGATTTCTCGAGCAGTTTGGCAGATCACTTAGCTCACGTGCCATGTTTCCTGTCCATACTAATCACATCTCCCTGACAAACCCACCCATGCTGGAAAGTCTGGGGGCGGTAGCTCCAGCATGCCTCACTCCTGACTTAGTGGCATCTCACCAGCATGGCCAGCACATACCAGGCAGCCCAGAAAGATGCACGTGCAGCGGGGCTCTGTGCACGCAACAGATACTACATAGGATATGGCCCAACAGTTGCAAACCACCGGCCTTGCTCTCAGCGTGTGCAAGAGCACTTCTTCAGGATGGCTGCCCAGAGCAGCAGATGACAGATTGCTGCTTAGCACAGTGGTCTGTTGTCAGAAAGAGAAGGGTTGTCAGGCATGTCCTACTTAGGGGATGAAAAATGTGCTGTCTATAGACACAGGGACTATATGAGTCATTATAGCAGATGTACATGCAAACAAAAATAATTTTGCTTCAATTTATTGCCATTATCATGGTGAAATGTGGAGTCAAAAAAAAAAAAGGTCACAATGCCTTTGTAGGAGCCATGCAAGCATCTACAGGACTACTCTGGGGAGAAAGGATGACCAGCATCATCCTAGAAAGCAAACTCCAGGCAGTTGTGGGGACAGTGAGTAAACTGTTGGGAAAGGGCCATTTCCTCATTGTACAGAAAGAAAGCACTCAGAATGTGGGACCTTTTCAGATAACCCAGTGGAGAATAGCAGTAATAAGGAGCATGTAGAGGCAGGAACGACAAATACCCCTTAGAGGACAGCAGGGCTAATATCCAGGAGGTACCAAAAAAGGTGGTTGTGTGCAACCACCCAGGCAGCAGATGCCATGGAAAGAAAAAGCATGTGTGATCCTCCCTCCAGCAGCCACCTGCACCTCAGGTGGTGGCAGAGAGGCAGTCAGTGAAGACAGGCCAGGTGTCTGGGCACCCACCTCAGAGAGGGATGGAGGAGAGGGACTAGGATCCGGCTCCCTCCTCTCTGCCACTCCATGGGGAGCTGCTGCAGGAGGAGATTTGGCAGCCTGTCCAGACAGGTCCTGAGAAGGGAGAGGAAAGTTTTTCTGTTTCATTCTGGTTTCTTGTTTGTTTGTTAAACACCAACAGTATTTCACAGTGATTATACTCACGTTTGCACTCATTAGCAGCAGTTAATACACTATCTTTGCCGTGATATTTGTGGATTCATAACTCACCAGTTAGGCAGAGGCTTCCTTAGCTCTAGGGTGTTTGGTTTGCGCAATTCAGTTTGGGAAATCTCCCTGGATTTTCCCAGGTTTTGTATGCATTTAGTTTTATTGCTGGTTACGCTCAGCACTTCAAACCCCTCTTTGCCTTTGATGCCTCCTTTTCAGTCCTCTGCTCTGTGGCACTCAAAGGCCAGCTGGGAAACAAAAAAAATCTCAGAGATCAGAAAGTTCAGCTAATACACCAGCTAACAAGCGACTCAGCCCTGTGATAGACTTACTTTGAGAAAAAAACCCTGTTTCTAAAATTTTTTAAAGATAACTAAGTGGTTAAGGATGTAACGTATATTTGCCCTTTTTTTCCCCCTCGTGTATTGATGGCCTTATTTTCATAATGCCCCCTCCAACTAGAAGAATATGTGTTAGCTAGGTGTAATTAACTTCGGGCTCTGGACATCACCACAACCTCCCAACATCTTCTTAAGCATAACTACCCTTGGTTATACTTGCGGATTCACATCTGGTTATCTCTTGGGCCGTATTTCATGTTTTAATTAAAATGTGTGGTGGATACTGAGTTGACATGTTAGCTAAGGCAATGCTCCACCGCGCCCCCTCCCCAGTATGACATTTAGATGGACAGGGAGGCTTTTCAGGTCACTGCTGCTGCCAGCCTCCCCGCGCCCTGTCCTCTCCAGCACCACTGAACGGTAAGCCCAGACACATACACAAGCCATAGCCAGCAGAAGATGCTTGGCCACTGGATCCCTCATAGCATTACCTAGTCTAAAAGCTTCATTGAGACTCAGACTTTCTGTTCTAGCTGACTACTCCAACAGCAACCCACAGGAGGTCTAACATGGGCCTGGCAGGCAGTAATCCCCATCACTGCCAGGTAAGGACACATCAGTGTTTCCACGCTGCCTTTCTGGAAAGTGGCCAAGACCAGAAGCACCAAAATTCAGAAAATAACAAATGTAACAAAATATATTCGAGGCCGGGGAGGGGGAGGAAGCAGAACTGCTGACATTTGGACAAGCTCACAAAAGCAATTCTGAGGGGCCTTCTGAGCAACCCACACACCGTGCAACTTGATTAAGTTTTTGGAGGAAAAAAGGAAATCTTCCTACCCTTCTCCACAGACTACATACACCTCCGTAGAGCAGCCAGACTAACAACAGCACAAGGCAGTGCTCATCTGTCTTGGAGATGTTATTTTTATTTTTTTTCATTTTAGCTAAAAAGGAAATGTGTTTCACAAATGAAAGGACACTTCACTAGGCAGACAGAGCATCTCTGTGGAAACTCGAAGTTTCTACATTGAACCATTGTTGCAAAAAGAAAACCTCCAAAACCAAAATGTTATACTTTTTAAATGGTAAGAAAAGCTACTTTTTGCCACATCCTTCACAAAAACGGCAAAAGCAGTATTTTCTGTATGCTGCAGTGTCTCCTTCTGTAACAGTCTAAGCTTCATGTAAAAACCTTTTTTCTCCTCTGTAGCTGACACTAGATGCATTAAGCATGGAACAAATTAAAAATACAATTATTAATGAATAATCATATTCATTCATAAGAAATGCAGTTACGGACCTTCTCTGCAAGAGTTAAAGCTCTTTTCAGCTGCTTACCACTTACTAACAATTTGCGTAGTTAACCCAGTGGGGACTGAGGAGCCAGGCTGGAAGTTGCTGTGTGTTTGCAGGGCTCATGTGGGATGAAAGCCTGACGTTGTATAAAGTAAATAAAGATGGAGTGATGCAGAATGCTTATTTTAAGTAAGAACTTTACCCCTTTTAGGCAAAAAGGATCAAGAATGCTTATAAATAAATTAGGGGAGCAAATATTTTAGACTCCGCCACAACAGGATAGTAATAAACAGAGATTTCTGTAACGTTAATTCTGGTTCAAGCAGTTATTGTACACATATGCATGATGAGGACAGTTAAGTTATACCAAAAATACTTTGGGTGGGGACAAGTAATTCTTAACATTTTACAGTGCTGCATATATAGTAAGTAATAGCATAGCATAACTGCTTTCTACTAAACCTGATCACACATCATTTCCCCTAATTTCTCATTGTGCTGGTTCATACCACCAAGTTCCCAAAGGAGCAAGTGTAGTTATCAGCAGGCATTGATTTCCAAGCTCAGTCAGCATCTTCCTGCTATAACATTTCACTTGAGAAATGAAAATGTTCCTGAAAAATGGCAGTGGGGTGACACACCAGCTTCCTGGGAGAGGAACATTATAAGGCATTTACTGCTGTCAGTGCCAATTCCATTTACAAGGCTGTAGTGCCTGGGAAACTTTTCTGCATTACTAATGAATAACAACTTCTGAAAGATGAGAAATTAGTTTGATAAGAAGCCACCCAAGCCCTTGCAGAGCAGGCTAAAGGAATCCAGGAATGCATAAACAGGACAGCTGAGTCAGCAGGGTGAAGCAGGAGGGCTGTCAGAGAAATATAGCCTCACAGGAGCAGTCTTTGACTTTCTAGAAAGGTCCTCAGGGAGCAGCCTTCCTGGGCCCTGATTGCCACAACATCAGGAGGGCACTGATTTCACACGCAGCTTCACCTTCTAGCCTTCTCCCTCCATATGGCCCTGCTTTTATCCCTACAGCCGCAGTAGGTCTGGCAAGAGCCAGGATGGCACTGAGGGCTTCAGACCTCCCTAATTAACTCCTTAGTCATTGCAGCCCTTGATCTTTCTAGTATGGCCAGTTTTCCTTGTACTAATCCATGAAATCAAGGGAAGTGCTGACAAAAGTGTAATTACTTGGGCTGTCGTTTCAGGACACAGAGCATTTGGTGGCAATACTGCCCAGAGGTGTTCCTGTTCCCCTTGCCTGCCCACTGCTTGCTCCTGGAGTCTGGGGGGACACACCACTCCAGCAGACTTTGCTGCAAGCTGCCTGAGGAAATGCCCCAGCTTTTTAAAAAAATGAAACCTGCAAAACAAAAACAGATACCACAACCAGGAGAGAATGCGTTGCATGGGAAAGCCTGGGAATGAGCAGCTGATTTCAGAGAAGAGACCCAGGAGCAGAGCTGTCTCAAGCTTGGATAGTCACCAAACACTCAGTAGCCTTATACACATGGATGCTCAGGGATGCTTCTCCTCCATGAGGAACTCACTGTATTTTTGTGCCAGGAGGTAGCCAGTATGGCTAGCAATAAAGCAGCTACCATGTGTGATAATATTCCTGTTAGGGAAGATGTGTTTGCGTCTGGGTTCAGCGAGTGACTGAGTGCCTATGATAGCTTCATGCCTTCCTTTTTATTCTGCACTCTAAAGTCTGATGGGTATTTTTGTCTATGAGGTTAGAGCCAAACTTATTGTTCTTCCTTTCTAATACCATTAAAGCATTGGCATTTTGGCCTTGTGAGATACTTTATTTAATGAAAAAATGAAAATAACAGGGTTTATGTCTACAAAGACTAGTAGGAGGCAAGAGCTGGTATTATCAAGCTCTGAGAACAGTTGCTTTCAGGAAAATTATTCTCCAAATGGAGGCTGAGGGCACTGACTATGGTCAACTGAATTGTGACATGTAATTTCATTACTTTGCCTGGGTTAAGCTGCCTGAGCTTATTGCTACCTTCAGCAGCAGATCACATCGGCCTGCAGTACTGTGGTTCTGCAGTGGAGGGATGTGAAAGGCTGTGAGGGTTGCTACAATTTTCTCAAGTGCCACAAAAAAGTGGCCAATTGGTCATTAGCTGATCACCCCGCAGTTTAAACACATCACACCTTACTGAGATCTTGAAAACAGGCGGGTTAGCACTTAGAGCAGCACTGCATCTAGACTAGACTAGCTCTTGCAGAATTACCATGATATAGGAAATCTGATTCCCATATGTGTTTGGTTTTCAGACTTACAGGCTCCATGGCAGGGGAGGGAGAAAAACAACAATCAAACCATCATTCCCTTGAGTTCTATGCTCCATTATTTTACTGTATGCAATCCTTTTTTGTTTACGAGGCTATATATACCAGTACAGCACTTCTTGTCCTTTCTGATGCTTTGAAAGTAAGAGAGTAAGACAAATAGCAATCTTGCACGGTGGGTATGTATATCTGTCTGTATACATTTATAAGCAGCTTTCCTGTCTGTGAATTGTGCTCAGCAGATAACCATGAAAACTTGTCAGCCTCTCCTTCAAAGCAGTACTGTGAGAAGCAATTACATGCACTTTTAATACCAGCCGGAGAAGCTTCCCACACCAAAAAACACAGTATTTAATTTTGAACCTGGAGGAGAGAGTCGCACCATGCCATCTTTACTCTGTCTCCAAATAAGATTACCTGTACTGTGCTCCAGGAAAAAAACATGCTGCTTATGATTTCCACTAGCTGCAGGAAACCTCAGCTAAAATTCACTGACCTCTGCAATACAAAGGGTGAGGCTGAATGATCAATCAACTTTAATCCTTGAAATCTATGAACGGAAAGATGGAAGTGAGCAGCTTGCTGTGATATGAGCTGTTCTGTTATCTATGGCACAAGCCCTAGTACGTAAGGCTCTAAGCTTCCTAAACTGCCTCATAAAATCCTGCATTTGTAAAGGGTGTTGGTTCTGGGTGTAACTAAACCAGCATGGAGAGTGGTTTAACAACATGTATAAACAAGACCAAGCAATGCAAATCACAGTTCCTGCAATTCTTCTGAGCTGTTCTTAGAAGAGGGAGGAGCAATAAACAATAAAGAGTGAAAAATCATGTCGGTTTTCCCTTTCTCTAGCTTTTACTTCTCATTAATTAATTCATAGTGTGAATTAGTTCTGGCTGGTGGATACATTTAGGTGTTTTGTGAGTCTGAGAGCATGTCCTACCTCCATTCAGATTATGAAGCAAGCACAACAAACATGCCTGTTGACTGAGTATCTGTATTGCATTCAGTCATTTGAGAATCTGGTTCCACAAAGGTCAAATGGATGTTTGAGGACGGGACGAAGGTGGAAGTATAGAATCGTCAGTTGCGCAGGGGCTGTCAGGGAACAGGAGGTGTGGACAGGCTTTTTTGGCTCTCCTATCAATCTACCACTCTATACATTGGTGACAGCAATGTATTTACTTTTCTTTTTAAAAGCAAGGAATATACCTGAGCTCAATCCATTTCAAATTATCATTAATCAGCACTCCAAAACTACCTTTACATCTTCATGGACTACTTGCTGTTAAGTCAGTCATCAGGACTGAGTGCAGAGCACAGGAAATACTTCTTGTGTGATTGCTTAATTTAATTTTCTTGGTTTGAAACATGAAAAGCATCATTAATTATGTGGACAAAAGTCCTAATCTGATTTCTCAGGATTTTAATATGTGTTTTTAAATCGCTATTTGTCTTTTTCTGCAAGTAGATTTCTAGCTAGCCATTAGAAGATCAATGTTTGCTGAAGTCCCTGCTGTACCTGTTTGTCACAAAGCCACTGAAAGCTGGCCAAGAATTATCAATAAAGGCCAGAAAAAGATAGAGGAGGAATTGGCAAAATTAAGAAAAAAAACTGTAAACCATTTAATAATGGCATTGTCTTGTGTTGTTTCCTTATATGCAAAGCCTTGGTGAAGAAAGCTGTCCTTGCACGGATTTTTGCAAACCCAGCTGAGAAGGGAGGGGTCACCCAGGAGGAACTGGCTGTTCTCCACATCTGTCATTTTTGCCAGAGGTGGAGAAATCTACCCTGAGACTTTGTTCCTCAGTATCAGGTCAGGATTTTGCTCAGCTTGCTCTGGTGCAGAGCTGAGCTGGCAGCACACCGCTAATGCTCTGGGAAAAGGGGCCAGGGGTGACAACGCTGCAGCGCGGAGGGGTCTCCCTCGCACCTGCAAGGCTCACCATGGCAGCGGAAGGTTATCTTGCACCACTCCCTGATCAGTGCTGGGAGCAGGTGAGACCATCCTACAGAAATTGTTGGCTATGCTAACAGACAAAGACTGTGAAGAGGAGGGTCTTTCTGAAGAGATCAGCAAATGCTATTTCAAGGCCCAGAAAGAGGCCTTGTATAATACCACTAGTATTTGCCTTCTCCATTTCACTGGAAACAAAATAACTGGGCAAGGCTCAATAAGGACACAAGAAAAGACAATGCCCCCAGGTATTAACAGGGTTAAAATTCTTTGCAACAGCAGTTGTTTATCCCAAATTTTTAGTGTGTTAAATAATTAGATCACATGAAACTTTAACAATACACAGTACTATTTAATATTATGCCACCATTCCATTACATCATGGTTGGAGATGATGTGGCTTCTCATCTTGGTCTACAGTATCGCTGGGACTTTTTCCCTGAGCTCCTTCCACTGGTAATTTACTGTTCAAATGAGCAGTCCAAGCCTGCTTTTTGGACCTGTATTTAGTCTTCAGAAGCTCTATCACTTAGCATTTGTGGAAGTATCTGTAGCTCTTGAAAAAATAGCAGGCAATTAAACATGTTTGGATTTGGGCTTGGCTTACTTTTTTCTCTGCTTCACACAGAATTCTGAGTGGCTTTTTTGATGCTGTTTGATTTTTCATCATTTCATAGTATCTAATAATTTCATACTACCAGACTTCCGTGGCTGTTACGTGCAAAATTATTTCCAAGTGACTAAATCACAAAAAATGAGGTTGGAGTCTGGACGAGGAAAGTGAGCATGAGCCAGGGAGCCCAGCACTGCACATATCATGCCTTGAAAGTGTGAGATTTGATGTGGAAAGATGGCATGAGAATCCGTATGAAGTGTGACGGTGACTGAAAGGGACTGATATGAAACTGATGCCTAAAATCTACTTAGACTGTCTTTGACTGAGTTATTTGTTCAGCTGTGAGGTCAAAGGAAAAGTGGGCATGGAAAGCAATAAATACTATTTTCTTATCCTTTATTGTAGAATAATGTACTTTTTTCCCAATAAAGGAGTGTACACAATAGACATAGACTGAATACACAATGCAAGCAGACTACCAGTGACTCTAAAAAGCATTGCTTTAAAATGCCTGCCTCTAGGCATATCATGCAACAAATCCCAGAAGGTAGAAACTCCAGGCCTGCCCTAACACTGAAGACAGATATAATAACCAGAAACAACAGGACTCGAAAGCAACTTCAAAACCCTAGGATGGCTGAGAGTGAATTTTCTTTATTGCTCTTAATTATAAGAATATTCCTTATCTTGCCCTTTATCTCTGTGCAAAAATGTATTTTAATGTGAGAAACATATAAGTAACAGGCCCAGCTGAGACATTATATTTTTCTAACATTTTTCTCTGATTTTTTTTCTACCTCTTTTTTTGTTTTCCTTGATTATTTCTTAGTAAGATGCTTGCTTTCTAGGAGACTTTTCTTTCTCTACCTATTTTCATTCCCAAAGCCAAAACAAAAAACAGTGGTCAACATCTGATAATGTCCTTCATGATTCCTTTGTTGACATTTTTCTTGCCTTTTTCTTATCTTTATTATCCTGAAATAATTATAAATTATAAAACATTAATCAAATGAAAAGAAAGAGTAAATATTATGTTACCATTTCCTCGGTGTTAGTCCTGAGGTGACTATAGCTAAGAGCACCTGACTGAATTTAAGAGAGTCAGGGTGCCTCAGCAATGAGGTTTAAGGCAGTGGTTCCACTTTTGTCTAGCAAATAAGCCCAAAGGTGCCGTACAGCTCTCCCACGCTTCTTCCCACATCCTCCTTCATGCCAGCGACAACGATGCAGCTGCTCTACAGCACAGCAGGTAACGTGACTGGTCCATCTGGAAACCAACCTACTTTTTGAGACAAGGAGGTTTTCAGTCAGATCAGTTCCTTGATTTGAGCTGCCGTACAGCCCATTTGCTTCACTTGTAATTGAGGATATTTTTTAAAGTTAATTAACAAAATGTTTCAGGATAAGAAGTCCTTTGGGATAAAAACTTTTGGCTAGGGATGTCTTGATAATTTTAAGCACAAAAATAAATATTTAATCACAATAACCGAAACCGTTTCCTTGTAAATGGTTTTGATGTTAGCCGATGGAAAATTTCCAGGATTGTATTAAAAAAATCCTATCTGGCTCTACAATAAAACTTTTGCTTCCTCTTCTTCTGTGACTTTAATTTTTTTAATAATTTCTCTGTATGAACTGGCAGTTCTGCAGAAACATGAATAAAGATTTTCTAAATGGGGTGGTGTTGTAGACAGCTAAAAGATACCTCTTGTAGATAGACAGACTGCTCAGCAGTTTACATTTGTTGTGTTTCGGGGAGGGGGGGACACAGGGAGTTACAGATGTGAATTTTATATGGTGCACTTCTACTCAGTCAGATTGTTATATAAGGCATAGATCAGCTATAAAATGCTAGCAGTTTCTGCATGCTTAAAGTGATCTTTTATGTCTTTATAAGTCTGTTGTAAGAGGCCTTCCTTGGTCCCTTCCACCCTATCTTTTGTTTTCCTTTTGTTATTCTCTGGAACAGAGAGCTCTGTTCCCAAGGGGGTTTTGTTATTTGCAAATTGTTCATATAGGTTTAGAAAATCCCATCCTTTCCTGTACTGTGTGTCCTTTTATTTAATTTACAATGGTGAAGCAATTGGATCCTTTGCTTTTGTTCTCCATATGAAATAACAGAAACCTGATAGGAGCAACTGGCAGAAAGTGAAACCTTACTGTAGGGCAGGAAAGAAACGTGTCCCCGTAACATCACACTCAGGAATCATGACCTGATTTAGCTTCAGCAAAGGGGTGGTTATTAGGGCAACTTGGTTCAAGAAGCAAGTTACATCAGGTTTTTGCATTCTTTTGGAGTGAGAAGGACAATGGATGCCAGCATAAAAAACCAACCAACCAAACAAAAAAAAACAAACAACAAACCGCTGAATAAAAAGGACACACAAGGAGAGGAGCCTGCTTTCACTTTTATTCATGGTATATTTCCGTTGCTGGTTTTTGCAGGTTTGTGTTGTCTGAGTGTTGACAGAAATTAACTGGCTTGTGCATTATTTGAAGCAGATCCCTGCTACAAGAACAGCAGCAACTCTGAGATGTATTTTTTAAAGTTTGAAGAGGTATTTTTTAAAATGTGAAGTCTACAGATATTAGCTGAGTAATGAAGGTGAAGTTACAAGCATTGGTACAAGTCAAAGAATCTCACCCATCTTGTGATCCTCTCCGAGTAAACTGGCACGTGTGGAAAGAAACTGGATTAAGATGCCATGCTGAACGATAAAAAGGCAAACTTTTCACTCATTACATAAAGAAGACAGGTCTGTGGCTATTAAGTTTTACAAGTTTGCCCCAGACAAATCCCTTATAATTCCATTTCTTAATCTGTATTTGTGAAGTGTGATATGAAGATACTAATCCATAAACATGACTGTTGAAAATATGACAAAGTCATATGGTATTGTAATAGCGCAGGCAATAAAAATGTTGGGTCCATGCAGGAAGACTGCAAGCTCAGTATGAAGTTTATAAATGTTTTGATCCATTGCCATCAAGCCCTACATTTATTTTTCACGTGTTAACAACAGAACACCTTTGTTACATCTCTGGTTTCATACTTAACCCACATCAATAGTTTGACATTGACTTGTGTGACAACAAATAATTCCTGTGATTGGTGATGACTCCATTAAAAAATTTCCATGAATTTTGATCTTTTTGGAAATGCAATTGCATTTTAACAAGAGATAAAAAACAATCTATTGAGTTGTAGTTTCTTCATTATTCTCCATGTACTACATTATTAATGTTGCCTCATTGGCCTTGTCCCTGGAGGCAGGCACTGCTGACACCTTTTTTATTATTTTTCTCATTAATAAAGATGCTGTGCCTCCTCCAATGGCCCATGGACTTCTTCCATTACGCAGAGTGGATAAAGAGTCTTTTATTATCGAGTAAACATCCATTGACTGTTGATCCTACATCTTTCCATGCCAGCTTCCTACAAAAAGACCACTTGAGTGGTTTGATACTTCATGTTGTACCCATGCATGTAACTAGATGTTTGAATAAGAATTACAGGCTTCAAGTTTGGAAACCTGTAAGTGAAAACTATTAACACAAAACATTTTTTTGAATTTTTGCTGATTTGTCTAGGAGAAAAGCATGTCAGTAATGTAATGTACCAGTGAGTTCTCATTGTAAAATATGAATGCTTACTCAAAATGAGAATGAGGGGAATTCCTACCACTTTTGCCATCCTTTCCTAAATTCATCCGGTCCCTCATCCATTCTGGAAACTTTTTAACAGGTTTTGCAGTGAGATTTAATGGACTGGACCTTACAGGTAACTCCCTTGTCCATTGGCTAGAGAGTAACCTACCATGTAGCTCCACTAAATCTGTTATTCCAGATTACAATGTAAAGAAAATAAAAGGAAAATATTCTCTGTGGCTTTTACCAGGTTCTTGGCCACTAGATACAACAAAAAAGGAGAAAGCGACCCTCATCTCCCATGTCATCCAGCCATGCACTTTTATGCACTACATAAACCAAATGCAGATGTCTGTGCAGCACCTACTTAGCTCCCTCTCCTTCGGTCTCAGCCATAGAGACAGACACATGGTAAATACAGGGACAGTTTTAAAGTCCTAGAGTGTATCCTCTACGTAATTGCCACATTTATCCATAATGATATAGGAAGTGTTCAGACCAAAAAAAAAAACCCACAGGGTTAGGAGATAATGTCTCTCAACTATTGTAATTTAGTCCCATTGCCTCTGTAATTGCAAAAGTGAAGGCAGTGCATTTTCTCTGCCTGATGGGGAAGATACAGAAGTAAAATGTCAGGGGCTTATCTATCTGTTATTCTGCCACTGACTTACTGGATGATCTTGCACAAATCACTTTGTGCTGTTCTGTATCATATTCCTAGCTTGGATAAAGGGTTAATGGTATTTTCCTCCTCTGCAAATAATTTCAAGTCTATGCCAATTTTAGTAGTTTAATAATATTAATCCACATTAATTTACTGGATAGTGCTTTTAAATGCCTTTTGTGTGTTTTATTTTTTTATGTTAGGATTCCAAAAGTGATTTTATTGTCATGGCTACAAAGTGCATTCAAAATATGTATTTTTATCACGCTGTTTCCCCAAGATCATTAGTTGAAAAGGTGGTGATTTTTTCTTTTTTCAGGAATGCATGTTGTTTCCCTCTAGCACTGATGATATCAAGGGCAAATGATCTAAAATGTCAGGCCATCATAGCAATAAACCAGTATAGCTTGAAACTTTGACTTTGTTTGGAATTGTTCACGTAGTCATAGCCATTAAACCCAACTGTTTCTTCTTTTATCCTCTCATCTTTTCATTCTCACATGCACTCTGCTACTGACCTATTCACTGAGTTATATATTGGTCTGCAAACCTCCGGGCATGTTCACTGCCCTTTTCACCAACTTACTAAATACCTACCACCTGTTCACTCACTCACCCTGGGACTGATCTGCCCCCAGACCCGGCTTCCAGGCCAGCTTCAGTCTTCCTCTCGTTCCCTACTGTCCTCTAGTACCTTCCACCCTGCAGCTTATTTCTTCCTCAGTTTAATTAAGGACTTCAGGTTTAAGAGCACAGTCAGTTCTTACAGCTTGCTTTAACTTTTTCTTGCTTAATTGCTTCTTTCTTTTTTTTTCTGGCACAGATTTGATACAGTTTGCCTAGACTTAAAATACCCATGTGTGTATTCATCCCTCAACATGATTTCTGAACTGAGCATATTATGAACAAAGCAGTCTTTACATATTATTTTGCAGCATGCATTATGTGTACTTTCCAAGATTACACTTTATTATGCTTATAATAGAGGTTTTTAAAAGTATGTTTCTTGCCTATCTTTGGAATACCCATTACAGAGTTGCTGTGGACATGTTATTAATAGTTGGTCATTATATGATCTCATCGCTGCAGCATTTAGTATTTGAAAGATGATGATAATTTTTAGCAAAACAAATTCATTTATAATTAGTGCAAGGACCAGTGTCTTTAGGCCTATACCACTAGTTCATATACAATCCAGGCTAACGTCACAGACCTTTGGAAAACCTCCCAAATTTGTGTCCATCACGCCTCGGAGGCCATTTGTGTTTAAATCCTGTGGAAGATGCTACTTATAATGGGAATTGATAGAAATTTTCAGTGGTGCAATTCCTGCTATATGTTCCCGACATTGTTATTATTAAGGCATTTCCATTTTCTCAACAAATCCCTGTTGGTAGCAGATTTTACTTGAAAGAAGATCCTGAATGGGACTGAGAATCTGGTATTTGACATGGTCCAAATATCAATTCCTTGTTTTACCTCTGACCTTTCAGTCTGCAATACTCCACAGGTTTTACTGAGAATGGAGATTGAAAACTACGCTATACAATTGAACAATGTAATTCTTAAAGGTCACAAAATCTAAACTGGGTAGCAACAGCAGAATAACAGAAATTTTTTCTTGGTGCCAGCCTTTGCTCCGGTTCCTTTGTGTTGCTTCTGGGTGTTGGGAATCTGGTGCAGACTGTAAGCTCCCTAAAGAAATACTAAAAAAACCCCACCTCTGTGCTTTTCCTACTCTGCGCTAAGAACTGTCCTAGTCTAGAATTCATATAATGCAAAAAGAGATTTTAAAAGCACCCTTGCTTCTTCCCCTGGAATATCATGTCACAGCTGTATCCCTCAGGAGATGCTTAAAGTCTTGTCTACACTAATGAGGTTCCAGTCCCAGAGAAGATGCAGCTTATTCTTCTGCTGGTATATACCACAGCAATTCCCCAAATAAGATATTTTATCTTGCTACTGTATTCGCACTAGGAATTTCCTGGCATGGGTTCAGCATTTGATCCTTTATCCTGCTCTCCGCAGACGTAACTGATCAGAACTGGTTCTCCGCCTTCTTGGCAAACCCTGGGTACTCAGCTCCTCCCACTCTCGCCTCCCACAGCTGGCTGTGACTTCTTGCTTTTCCACGCCTCAGCTCAAATGTTTTGATGGTTTGTGACCCTATTTGACATTAATGGTGTGATGGATGCTGGTGATCCAATGTTAAGCCAGCCTAAGTCAAACCACTGTTTTGAAAATGTAATGAGGGGAAGTGGATTTCCCAGTGTTTTCCACACAACAACAGGCTGTTCACTAGCTCTGCTAATATCACATCCTCCTTCAAACCCTACAGTTTCAAATACCTTGAAATATCAAGGCGGCCAGGTCTTACCTTGCATATAAGCTTACTTCATCTGAGGTTATGATCACAACTCAGTGTCTTTAAGAGGCTCCATTTCCTCAATAATTTCGACAGTATTTCTCAGCTACAGCAACTGTGAAATTTAGATATTAGAAATAGACTGTCTTGTTATTGTAACAATAGATACAGATCGTGTAATCCTGGAATTAGAAAGTCAGCCAATAAAAGCAAGTGCCGGCATCCAATAAATCAAATATTTTGTTCAGTCTTGCTTAAATGACTCCTGATAACTGAGCTATGGCAGCGAAATGGCATTGGATATCGCCTGTTCCACAGTGGTGAAAAACTCCAGCCGTCCGTGTGTTGTTGGTTCGTGTCACTCCTCGGACCTGTCACCACAGGCGTGCACCGACACGAGGGTAATCAATAACTCATCAGTGACTCAGCAGAACCACCCTGAGTGAGATCGGTGCACTCACTGGCCTATTTTATTTCTCATGCCAAGCTGCTCCTCCCGCAGTATTGCTGAGCAGTCACCTAGGCGGTCCTGTCCCTTCGGGGACGGCAGCTCCAGTAGAGTTTGCTTTCGGTACAGGTCCTATTGCTGGCACCGTGACCAGGGCTGTCGTCGAGTGGGCACCATCGAGCGGTTGCCCTCTGCGGCCGGCCCCGCAGGGATGCTGCCGGTAATGTGGGACGCGCCGGGGCAGGGGCCAGGAAAAAATAACGAGAGTTTACCG